>JAHHZJ010001440.1:0-30052 GCA_021437245.1 Aegilops speltoides | reverse complement strand
CGGGTGCTCGGAGTCGAGCCAACGTGGTCGTGGCCACGACGCGACGGCACGACGCGGCGAGCAGGCTCGAGCTCCGGTGGTTAGCACGGCTCGGCGCGAGAGTAACAAAATGGAGAGGGGAACGCGCGGGGCTCACAAGGATCACGATGAGGGGCTCGGCTTGCTCGGGGGCGGCTTGGCGGCGGCGAAATGACGGCATGGCGATCCATGGCAACGAAGGAAGAAGAAGAAGCAGCCGTGATCCGGGCCGTCCCCAGCTTCGGGGCGAGGTGGGCGGCAGTGGGCGATGGCGGAGCTTTCGACGAGGTGGGAGGTGAGGAGAGAACGGTGGCTGCAGCAGCAGCCAAGCGGCGACGGTGGCGCCCGGTGGTTCAAGGGAGGGAGAGAGAAGGGAGAGGCATGGGAGAGAGTGAGAGAGCCGTCGAGGGCCGCGTGGCGCCTCGAAGCTCCACGGCGCAAGATGAGGCGGAAGGAGGCGCCGGCAAGACTGGGCAGGAGGTGGCCTCGTGCGTGCTCGGCGGCGGTGCGCCTGTCCGCCTCCTCCGCCACCTTGCAAAGGTAGGTGGTGACTGCATGGGCCAGGTCGGCTGCCCAGTCCTGTAAGTGGCCCAGGGGCCTCTTCTCTCTCTCTATTTTCTATTTTCTTTTCTGCCATTTGTTTTGGGTTTAGTTTTAACACCAAACCATTTTATAAAATCCTGAAAATAATTATGTGGCTAGAAATAGAATATACCAAACCACATAAAATGTTCCGTAATTATTGGACATATATTAGTTATATATAAAAAATATATCCAATGCAAATAGTTATTGGATTAATTCAAAGGCCCAAAATAAATGTTTACGAGATACCAAAAATATTGGTTTGAATTTTACCTCATGCCAATATTTTTACAGAATATTAGGAACATTTTCTTGGACTCATTTGATGAGATTTAAATGTTGGTTATTTTAGAGGTTTTCCGAGGCTTTTGAAAATTCCTCAATTCAAATTTCATTTGATTTTAAACATGATGCACACATGGAGGCTAGCATAGGTCAGTGCCGTAACTAGGATGTGACAATGATGTATTACGGAATGAGTAAAGAGACTTGCCGGAACTAGATTGAACTAGGTATTGGATACCGACGATCGAATCTCGGCAAGTAACATACAGATGACAAAGGGAACAACGTATGTTGTTATGCGGTCTGACCGATAAAGATCTTCATAGAATATGTAGGAGCCAATATGGGCATCCAGGTCCTGCTATTGGTTATTGACCGGAGACGTGTCTCGGTCATGTCTACATTGTTCTCGAACCGTAGGGTCCGCATGCTCAAGGTTTCGATGACGGTTATATTATGAGTTTGTGTATTTTGATGTACCGAAGGAGTTCGGAGTCCCGGATGTGATCACGGTCATGACGAGGAGTCTCGAAATGGTCGAGACATAAAGATTGATATATTGTACGGCTATATTCGGACACCGGAAAGGTTCCGGAAGTTTCGGAGAAAACGAGTGCCGAGGGGTTACCGAACCCCGGGAAGTTATGGGCCTTAGTGGGCCAAGAGGGAGAGAGAGGGCGCACTGGAGGTGGCGCGCCCCTGGGGAGTCCGAATAGGACAAGGAGGGGTGCGCCCCCTTTCCCTCCCTCTCCTCTCCTTCCTTCCCCTTCCTCCTTCCTAGTTGGACTAGGAAAGGAGTCCTACTCCCACTAGGAGGAGGACTCCCCTCCTTGGCGCGCCTCCTAGGGACGGCCGCCCTCCCCATGCTCCTTTATATACGGGGGGGGGCACCCTAGAACACACAAGTTGATCCTTGAGATCGCCTCAGCCATGTGCGTGCCCCTCCACCATAATCCACCTCGGTCATATCGTGGCGGTGCTTAGGCGAAGCCCGCCGGTAGAACATCAAGATCGCCTACCACGCCGTCAGTCCGACGGAACTCTCCTCCCCAAGCTCTACTAGATTGGAGCCCGAGGAGCGCCACCGAGCTGTACGCGTGTCAAGAACTCGAGGCGCCGGAGTAACGGCGCTGGGATCGGTTGGATCGCGAGGAGAACGTCGACCACTTCCTCTACGCCAGATCGCTCCGCTTGGTTCACGAGGGTACATAGACAACACTCTCCCTCTCGCTGCTATGCATCACCATGATCTTGCGTGCAGCGAGGAAATTTTTGAAATTACTACGCTCCCCAACAAAGGCATCCGAGCCTAGGTTTTATGGTTTGATGTTTTGCACGAGTAGAACACAAGTGAGTTGTGGGCGATACAAGTCATACTACCTACCAAAGATGTCATATTTTGGTTCAGCGGTATTGTGAGATGAAGCGCCCGGATCGACATTACGCCAGACGCTTACGCGAGACTGGTTTCACCGCTACGCAGCACTCGTGCTTAAAGGTGACCGGCGGGTGTCTGCTCTCTCACTTTAGTTGAACTGAGTATGGCTACGCCGGTCCTTGAGAAGGTTAAAACGAGTCTATTTGACAAAGTATCGCTGTGGTTTTGATGCGAGGTGAGATTGGTTCTTGCTTAAGCCCGTAGCAGCCACGTAAAATTTGCAACAACAAAGTAGAGAACGCCTAACTTGTTTTTGCAGGCATGTTGTGATGTGATATGGTCAAGACGTGATGCTATATTTTATTGTATGAGATGATCATGTTTTGTAACCGGTTATCGCAATCGGCTGGAGCCATATGGTTGTCGCTTATTGTATGAAATGCAACGCCTGTAATTGCTTTACTTTATCACTAAGCGGTAGCGATAGTCGTAGAAGCAATAGATGGCGAAACGACAACGATGCTACGATGAAGATCAAGGTGTCGCTATGGTGACGATGGTGATCACGACGGTGCTCGAGATGGAGATCACAAGCACAAGATGATGATGGCCATATCATATCACTTATATTGATTGCATGTGATGTTTATCCTTTATGCATCTTATCTTGCTTTGATTGACGGTAGCATTTTAAGATGATCTCTCACTAAAATTATCAAGTAGTGTTCTCCCTGAGTATGCACTGTTGCCAAAGTTCGTCGTGCCGAGACACCACGTGATGATCGGGTGTGATAAGCTCTACGTCCATCTACAACGGTGCAAGCCGTTTTGCACACGCAGAATACTCAGTTATACTTGACGAGCCTAGCATATGCAGATATGGCCTCGGAACACGGAGACCGAAAGGTCGAGCGTGAATCATATAGTAGATATGATCAACATAAGATGTTCACCATTGAAAACTACTCCATCTCACGTGATGATCGGTTATGGTTTAGTTGATTTGGATCATGTGATCACTTAGATGACTAGAGAGATGTCTGTCTAAGTGGGAGTTCTTAAGTAATATGATTAATTGAACTTAAATTTATCATGAACTTAGTACCTGATAGTATCTTGCTTGTCTATGTTTGATTGTAGATAGATGGCTCGTGCTGTTGTTCCGTTGAATTTTAATGCGTTCCTTGAGAAAGCAAAGTTGAAAGATGATGGTAGCAATTACACGGATGGATCCGTAACTCGAGGATTATCCTCATTGCTGCACACAAGAGTTACGCCCGGATGCACCGCTAGGTGCCAGTGCCTGCTGCTGATGCAACCGACGACGTTAAGAACGTCCGCGAGCAAAGCTGATGACTACTCTATAGTTCAAGTGCCATGCTTTACGGCTTAGAACCGGGACTTCAACGACGTTTTGAACGTCATGGAGCATATGAGATGTTCCAGGAGTTGAAGTTGATATTCCAACAGAATGCCCGGATTGAGAGATATGAAGTCTCCCATAAGTTCTATAGCTGCAAGATGGAGGAGAATAGTTCTATCAGTGAGCACATACTCAGAATGTCTGGGTATTACAATCACTTGACTCAACTGGGAGTTAATCTTCCGGATGATTGTGTCATTGACAGAATTCTTCAATCACTGCCACCAAGCTACAAAGGCTTCGTGATGAACTATAATATGCAAGGGTTAGTAAAGACTATACCTGAGTTCTTCGCAATGCTAAAGGCTGCGGAGGTAGAAATCAAGAAGGAGCATCAAGTGTTGATGGTCAATAAGACCACTAGTTTCAAGAAGAAAGGCAAAGGGAAGAAGAAGGGGAACTTCAAGAAGAATAGCAAGCAAGTTGCTGCTCAGGAGAAGAAACCCAAGTCTGGACCTAAACCTGAAATCGAAAGTGCTTCTACCGCAAGCGCATCGTCACCGAAGCGGAACTGCCCCAAGTATTTGGCGGATAAGAAGGATGGCAAGGTAAACAAAGGTATATGTGATATACATGTTATTGATGTGTACCTTACTAGAGCTCGCAGAGCACTGGTATTTGATATCGGTTCTGCTTGCTAATATTTGCAACTCAAAGCAGGACTACGGATTGCTTAACACCGACAAAGGACGAGGTGATGATGCGCGGGAAATGGTTCCAAAGTCGATGTGATCGCGATCGGCACGCTACCTCTACATCTACCTTCGGGATTAGTTTTAGACCTAAATAATTGTTATTTGGTGCCTGCGCTGAGCATGAACATTATATTTGGATCTTGTTTGATGCGAGACGGTTATTCATTTAAATCGAGAATAATGGTTGTTCTATTTATATGAGTAATATCTTTTATGGTCATGCACCCTTGAAGAGTGGTCTATTTTGATGAATCTCGATAGTAGTGATACACATATTCATAATGTTGAAACCAAAAGATGCAGAGTTGATAATGATAGTGCAACTTATTTGTGAATCTGCCGCTTTGGTCATATCGGTATAAAGCGATGAAGAAACTCCATACCGATGGACTTTTGGAGTCACTTGATTATGAATCACTTGGCACTTGCGAACCGTGCCTCATGGGCAAGATGACTAAAACCCGCTTCTCCTAAGACTATGGAGAGAGCAACAGATTTGTTGGAAATCATACATACAGATGTATGTGGTCCGATGAATGTTGAGGCTCGTATGGATATCGTTATTTTCTCACCTTCACAGATGATTTAAGCAGATATGGGTATATCTACTTAATAAAACATAAGTCTCAAACATTTGAAAAGTTCAAAGAATTTCAGAGTGAAGTTGAAAATCATCGTAATAAGAAAATTAAATTTCTACGATCCGATCGTGGAGGTGAATATTTGAGTTACGAGTTTGGTCTACATTTGAAACAATGCGGAATAGTTTCAAACTCACGCCACCCGAACACCACAACAGTAATGGTGTGTCCGAACGTCAGAATCGCACTTTACTAGATATGGTGCGATCTATGATGTCTCTTACAGATTTACCGCTATCATTTTGGGGTTATGCTCTTGAGACGGCCGATTCACAATCGAATAGAACACCGTCAAAATCCGCTGAGACGACACCTTATGAACTATGGTTTAGCAAGAAACCAAAGTTGTCGCTTTCTCAAAGTTTGGGGATGCGATGCTTATGTGAAAAGCTTCAACTGATAAGTTCGAACCCAAATCGGAGAAATGTGTCTTCATAGGATACCCAAAGGAGACAGTTGGGTACACCTTCTATCACAGATCCGAAGGCAAGACATTTGTTGTTAAGAGGGATCCTTTCTAGAGAAGGAGTTTCTCTCAAAGAAGTGAGTGGGAGGAAAGTGGAACTTGATGAGGTAATTGTACCTTCTCCTTATTTGAAAGTAGTTTGTCGCAGAAACCGGTTTCGAGACATCTACACCAAATAGTGAGGAAGTTGATGATGTTGATCATGAAACTTTAGATCAAGTTACTACGTAACCTCGTAGTTCAACCAGAGTAAGATCCGCACTGAGTGGTACGGTAATCCTGTTCGGAAATCATGCTACTAGATCATGATGAACCTACTAACTATGAAGAAGCGATGGTGAGCCCAGATTCATAAAATGGCTTGAGGCCATGAAATCTGAGATGGGATCCATGTATGAAAACAAAGTATGGACTTTGGTTGACTTGCCCGAGGGTCGCAAGCAATAGAAAACAAGTGGATCTTCAAGAAGAAGACCGACGCCGACGGTAATGTTATCGTTTACAAAGCTCGACTTGTCGCAAAGGTTTTCGACAAGTTCAAGGGATTGACTACGATGAGACCTTCTCACCCGTAGCGATGCTTAAGTATGTCCGAATCATGTTACAATTGCGCATTTTATGATTATGAAGTTTGGCAAATGGATGTAAAGACTGCATTCTGAATGGATTTCGAAGAAGAGCTGTCTATGATGCAACCGTAAGGTTTTATCGATCCAAAGGAGCTAAGAAAGTGTGCAAGCTCCAGCGATCCATTTATGGACTGGTGCAAGCACCTCGAGTTGGAATAAACGCTTTGATAGTGTGATCAAAGCATTTGGGTTCATACGCACTTTTGGAGAAGCCTCAGATTTACAAGAAAGTGAGTGGGAGCTCAGAGCATTTCGATATTATATGTAGATGACATATTACTGATCGGAAATGATATAGAATTTCTGATAGCATAAAGGATACTTGAATAAGAGTTTTCAATGAAAGACCTCGGTGAAGCTGCATACATATTGGGCATCAAAATCTATAGAGATAGATCAAGACGCTTAATTGACTTTCACAAAGCACATACCTTGATAAAATTTTGAAGAAGTTCAAATGGATCAAGCAAAGAAAGGGTTCTTGCCGTGTTGCAAGGTGTGAAGTTGAGTAAAACTCAATGCCCCACCAATCGCAGAAGATAGAGAGAATATGAAAGATGTTCCCTATGCTTCAGCCATAGGCTCTATCATGTATGCAATGCTGTGTACCAGACTGATGTGTGCCTTGCTATAAGCTTAGCAGGGAGGTACCAAAGTAATCCAGAGGATCATCGACAGCGGTCAAGAACATCCCGAAATACCCGAAAAGGACTAAGGATATGTTTCTCAGATATGGAGGTGACAAAGAGCTCATCGTGAAACAGTTACGTTGATGCAAGCTTTGACATCGATCCGACGATTCTAAATCGCAGACGGATAATGATTTACACTAAACGGAGGAGCTGTCGGTTGGTGCAGTTCTAAACAAAGCGTCAGAAGGGATCTACATGTGAAGCGGAGTACATAGCAGCTTCGGAAGCAGCTAATGAAGGAGTCTGGATGAAGGAGTTCATATCCGATCTAGGTGTCATACCTAGTGCATCGGGTCCAATGAAAATCTTCTTTGACAATACTGGAGCAATTGCCTTAGCGAAGGAATCCAGATTTCAAAAGAGGACCAAGCACATCAAGAGACGCTTCAATTCCATCCGGGATTTAGTCCAGGTGGGAGACATAGAGATTTGCAAGATACATACGGATCTGAATGTAGCAAACCCGTTCACTAAGCCTCTTCCACGAGCAAAACATGATCAACACCAAGATTCCATGGGTGTTAAAATCATTACTATGTAATCTAGATTATTGACTCTAGTGCAAGTGGGAGATCAAGGAAATATGCCCTAGAGGCAATAATAAAGTTATTATTTATTTCCTTATTTCATGATAAATGTTTATCATTCATGCTAGAATTGTATTAACTAGAAACATAATACATGTGTGAATGCATAGACAAACAGAGTGTCACTAGTATGCCTCTACTAGACTAGCTTGTTAATCAAAGATGGTTATGTTTCCTAACCATGAACAAAGGGTTGTTATTTGATTAGCAAGGTCACATCATTAGTTGAATGATCTGATTGACATGACCCATTCCATTAGCTTAGCACACGATCGTTTAGTATGTTGCTACTGCTTTTATCCATGACTTATACATGTTCCTATAACTATGAGATTATGCAACTCCTGCTTACGGAGGAACACTTTGGGTACTACCAAACATCACAACGTAATCGGGTGATTATAAAGGAGTACTACTGTGTCTCCAAAGGTAGATGTTGGGTTGGCGATTTGAGATTAGGTTTTGTCACCCGATTGCTCGGAGAGGTATCTCTGGCCCTCTCGTAATGCACATCACTTAAGCCTTGCAAGCATTACAACTAATGAGTTAGCTGTGAGATGATGTATTACGGAACGAGTAAAGAGACTTGCCGTAACGAGATTGAACTAGGTATTGATACCGACGATCGAATCTCGGCAAGTAACATACCGATGACAAAGGAACAACGATGTTGTTATGCGGTCTCGACCGATAAAGATCTTCGAGAATATGTAGGAGCCAATATGGGCATCTAGGTCCCGCTTATTGGTTATTGACCGGAGACGGTCTCGGTCATGTCTACATTGTTCTCGAACCGTAGGGTCCGCACGCTTAAGGTTTCGATGACGGTTATATTATGAGTTTGTGTATTTTGATGTACCGAAGGAGTTCGAGTCCCGGATGTGATCACGGACATGACGAGGAGTCTCAAATGGTCGAGACATAAAGATTGATATATTGACGGCTATATTCGGACACCGGAAAGGTTCCGGAAGTTTCCGGAGAAAACCGGAGTGTCGGAGGGGTTACCGAACCCCGGGAAGTTATGGGCCTTAGTGGGCCAAGAGGGGAGAGAGAGGGTCACACCAGAGGTGGCCCTCTGGGGAGTCCGAATAGGACAAGGAGGGGGCGCCCCCTTCCCTCTCCTCTCCCTCCTTCCTTCCCCTTCCTCCTTCCTAGTTGGACGAGGAAAGGGAGTCCTACTCCCACTAGGAGGAGGACTCCCTCCCTTGGCGCGCCTCCTAGGGCCGGCCGCCCTCCCCTTGCTCCTTTATATACGGGGCAGGGGAACCCTAGAACACACAAGTTGATCCTTGAGATTGTTCCTTAGCTGTGTGCGGTGCCCCCTCCACCATAATCCACCTCGGCCATATCGTAGCGGTGCTTAGGCGAAGCCTCGCGGCCGGTAGAACATCAAGATCGCCACCACGCCGTCGTCTGATGGAACTCTCCTCCCCAAGCTCTACCGATTGGAGCCCGAGGAGCGCCACCGAGCTGTACGTGTGTCAAGAACTCGGGCGCCGGAGTAACGGCGCTACCGATCGGTTGGATCGCGAGGAGAACGTCTGACTACTTCCTCTATGTTGTGATCGCTTCCGCTCGGTTCACGAGGGTACGAGACAACACTCTCCCTCTCGTCGCTATGCATCACCATGATCTTGCGTGTGCGTAGGAAATTTTTGAAATTACTACGTTCCCCAACACATCTCACGTGATGATCGGTTATGGTTTAGTTGATTTGGATCACGTGATCACTTAGATGACTAGAGAGATGTCTCGCCTAAGTGGGAATTCTTAAGTAATATGATTAATTGAACTTTAATTTATCATGAACTTAGTCCCGGTAGTATTTTGCAAATTATGTTGTAAGATCAATAGCTTGCATTGTTGCTTTCATATGTTTATTTTGATATGTTCCTAGAGAAATTGTGTTGAAAAATGTTAGTAGCAATGATGCGGATTGGATCCGTGATCCGAGGTTTATCCTCATTGCTCGCACGTAAGAATTATGTCCTTAATGCACCGCTAGGTGACGGACCTATTGCAGGAGCGCATGCGACGTTATGAACGCTTGGCTAGCTCAATATGATGACTACTTGATAGTTTTGTGCACCATGCTTTATGGCTTAGAATCGAGACTTCAAAGATGTTTTGAACGTCATGGACCATATGAGATGTTCCAGGAGTTGAAGTTAATATTTCAAGCAAATACCCGAGTTGAGAGATATGAAGTCTCCAACAAGTTCTATAGCTAAAAGATGGAGGAGAATCGCTCAACTAGTGAGCATGTGCTCGATTGTCCGGGTACTACAATCGCTTGAATCAAGTGGGAGTTAATCTTCCGATAAGATAGTGATTGATGTAATTCTCTAGTCACCATCACCAAGTTAGTAGAACTTCGAGATGAACTATAGTATGCAAGGGATGACGAAAACGATTCCGAAGTTTTTCATGATGATGAAATCGATGAAGGTAGAAATCAAGAAAGAACATCAAGTGTTGATGGTTAACAAGACCACTAGTTTCAAGAAAAGGGCAAAGGGATAGAAGGGAACTTCAAGAATAACGGCAAGCAAGTTGTTGCTCAAGTGAAGAAGCCCAAGTCGGACCTAAGCTCGAGACTAAGTGCTTCTACCGCAAAGGACTGGTCATCGAAGCGAACTACCCCAAGTATTTGGCGGATAAGAAGGATGGCAAAGTGAACAAAGGTATATTTGATATACATGTTATTGATGTGTACTTTACTAGTGTTTATAGCAACCCTCGGTATTTGGTACTGGTTCAGTTGCTAAGAGTAGTAACTCAAACGGAGTTGCGTAATAAATGTAAACTAGTTAAGGGTGAAGTAACGATGTGTGTTGAAAGTAGTTTCAAGATTGATATGATCATCATCGACACCCCCTATACTTTCGTGATTAGTGTTAAACCTAAATAAATGTTATTTGGCGCTTATGCTGAGCATGAATATGATTTGATCATGTTTATTGCAATATGGTTATTCATTTAAAATCAGAGAATAATTGTTGTTCTATTTAAATGAATAAAACCTTCAATGGTCATACACCCAACAAAAATAGTTTGTTGGCTCTCGGTCGTAGTGATGCACATATTCATAATATTGATGCCAAAAGATGCAAAGTTAATAATGATAGTGCAACTTATTTGTGGCAATCGCCGCTTAGGTCATATCGATGTAAAGCGCATGAAGAAGCTCCATATCGATGGACTTTTGGAACCACTTGATTATGAATCACTTGGTACTTAAGTAACCGTGCCTCATGGGCAAGATGACTAAAACGCCGCCTCCCACTATGGAGAGAGCAACAGATTTGATGGAAATCATACATACAGATGTATGTGGTCCGATGAATGTTGAGGCTCGTGGCGGATATCGTTATTCTCTGACCTTCACAAGATGATTTGAGCAGATATGGGTATATCTACTTGATGAAACATAAGTCTGAAATAGTTGAAAGGTTCAAAGAATTTCAGAGTGTAGTGGAAAAATCATCATAACAAGAAAATAAAGTTTCTGCGATCTGATCGCGGAGACGAATATTTGAGTTACGAGTTTGGTCTTCAATTAAAACAATGTGGAATAGTTTCACAGCTCACGCCACCTGGAACACCACAACGTTATGGTGTGTCCAAACATCATAACCGCACTTTATTGGATATAGTGCAATCTATGATGTTTCTTACCAATTTACCAATATCGTTTTGGGATCATGCATTAGAGACAGCTGCATTCATGTTAAATAGGGCACCATATAAACCGCTGAGACGACACTATATGAACTATGGTTTAGCAAGAAACCAAAGTTGTCGCTTTCTTAAAGTTTGGGGCTGTGATGCTTATATGAAAAAGTTTCATCCCGATAAGCTCGAACCCAAATCGAGAAGTGTGTCTTCATAGAATACCCAAAGGAAATTGTTGGGTAGACCTTCTATCACAGATCCGAAGGCAAGATATTCGTTGCTAAAATGGATCATTTCTAGAGAAGGAGTTTCTCTCGAAAGAAGTGAGTGGGAGAAAAGTAGAACTTGATGAGGTAATCTGCCTTCTCGTGAATTGGAAAATTGTTCATCATCAAATCAGTTCCAGTGATTTCTACACCAATTAGTGAGGAAGCTAATGATGATGATCATGAAACTTCGATCAAGTTACTTACAGAACCTCGTAGGTCTTCCAGAGTACGGCACGCACTGAGTGGTACGGTAATCCTGTTCGGAAGTCATGTTACTAGACCATGATGAACCTACGAACTATGAGGAAGCGATGATGAGCCCAGATTCCGCAAAATGGCTTAAGGCCATGAAAATCTGAGATGGGATCCATGTATGAGAACAAAGTGTGGACTTTGGTGGAGTTGCCCAATGATCGGCAAACCATAGAAAATAAATGGATCTTCAACAGGAAGACGGACGTTGATGGTAGTGTTACTATCTACAAAGCTAGACTTGTCGAAAAAGGTTTTTGACAAAGTTCAAGGTGTTGACTACGATGAAATTTTTTCACTCGTAGCGATGCTTAAGTCTGTCCAAATCATGTTAGCAATTGCCGCATTTTTATGAAATATGGCAAATGGATAAACAAAACTACATTCCTTAATGGATTTAAAGAAGAGTTGTATATGATGCAACCAGAAGGTTTTGTCAATCCTAAAGGTGCTGACAAAATAAGCAAGCTCCAGCGATCCATCTATGGACTGGTGCAAGCATCTCGGAGTTGGAATATATGCTTTGATAAGTTGATCAAAGCATATAGTTTTATACAGACGTGCGGTGAAGCCTATATTTACTAGAAAGTGAGTGGGAGCACTACAAAGATTTCGATAAGTATATGTGAATGACATATTGTAGATCGGAAATAATGTAGAATTATTCTGCAAAGCATAAATGAGTGTTTGAAAGGAGTTTTTCAAAGAAAGACCTCGGTGAAGCTGCTTACATATTGAGCATCAAGATCTATAGAGATAGATCAAGACGCTTGATAAGCTTTTTCAATGAGTACATACCTTGACAAGATTTTGAAGTAGTTCAAAATGGAACAGTCAAAGAAAGAGTTCTTGCCTGTGTTACAAGGTGTGAAATTGAGTAAGACTCAAAACCCGACCACGGCAGAAGATAGAAAGAGAATGAAAGTACTTCCCTATGCCTTGGCCATAGGTTCTATAAAGTATGCCATGCTGTGTACCAGATCTCTTGTATACCCTGCACTGAGTTTGGCAAGGGAGTACAATAGTGATCTAGGAGTAGATCACTAGACAGCGGTCAAAATTATCCTTAGTGGAATAAGGATATATTTCTTGATTATGGAAGTGACAAAAGGTTCGGCGTAAAGGGTTACGTCGATGCAAGTTTTGACACCGATCTGGATGACTCTAAGTCTCGATCTAGATACATATTGAAAGTGGGAGCAATTAGCTAGAGTAGCTCCGTGCAGAGCATTGTAGACATAGAAAATTGCAAAATACATAACGGATCTGAATGTGAAAGACCCGTTGACTAAGATTCTCTCACAAGCAAAACATGATCACACCTTAGTACTCTTTGGGTGTAAATCACATAGCGATGTGAACTAGATTACTGAATCTAGTAAACCCTTTGGGTGTTGGTCACATGGCGATGTGAACTATGGGTGTTAATCACATGATGATGTGAATTATCGATGTTAATCACATGGTGATGTGATCTAGATTATTGACTCTTGTGCAAGTGGGAGACTGAAGGAAATATGCCCTAGAGGCAATAATAAAGTTATTATTTATTTCCTTATATCATGATAAATGTTTATTATTCATGCTAGAATTGTATTAACCGGAAACATAATACATGTGTGAATATATAGACAAACAGAGTGTCACTAGTATGCCTCTACTTGACTAGCTTGTTAATCAAAGATGGTTATGTTTCCTAACCATGGACAAAGAGTTGTTATTTGATTAACGGGATCACATCATTAGTTGAATGATCTAATTGACATGACCCATTCCGTTAGCTTAGCACCCGATCGCTTAGTATGTTGCTATTGCTTTCTCCATGACTTATACATGTTCCTATGACTATGAGATTATGCAACTCCTGCTTACGGAGGAACACTTTGTGTGCTACCAAACGTCACAACGTGAATCGGGTGATTATAAAGGTGCTCTCAGGTGTCTCCGAAGGTACTTGTTGAGTTGGCGATTTCGAGATTAGGATTTGTCACCCGAATGTCGGAGAGGTATCTCTGGGCCCTCTCGGTAATACACATCACTTAAGCCTTGCAAGCATTACAACTAATGAGTTAGTTGTGAGATGATGTATTACGAACGAGTAAAGAGACTTGCGGTAACGAGATTGAACTAGGTATTGGATACCGACGATCGAATCTCGGGCAAGTAACATACCGATGACAAAGGAACAACGATGTTGTTATGCGGTTTGACCGATAAAGATCTTCAGAGAATATGTAGGAACCAATATGGGCATCCAGGTCCCGCTGTTGGTTATTGACCAAGACATGTCTCGGTCATGTCTACATTGTTCTCGAACCGTAGGGTCCGCACGCTTAAGGTTTCAATGACAGTTATATTATGAGTTTATATATTTTGATGTACCGAAGGTTGTTCGGACTCCCGGATATGATCACGGACATGACGAGGAGTCTCGAAATGGTCGAGACATAAAGATTGATATATTGGACGGATATATTTGGACACCGGAAAGGTTCCGAGAAGTTTGGAGCTCCGGAGGATACCGAACCCCGGGAGGTATATGGGCCTTATTGGGCCCATGTAGGAGGAAGAGAGAAGGAGCAAGGGAGGCGCGCCCCCAAGCCCAATCCGACTGGGGAGGGGCGGCCCCCCTTCCTTTCTCCTTCCCCTCTCTTCCTTCCTACTACTAGTACTATTTCCTAATACTAGTACTCCTTCCTTCCCTCCAAATAAGATAAGGAAAGAGAGGAAACCTACTTGGAGTAGGTTTCCTCCCTATGGCGCCCCCTTGAGGCCGGCCACCTCCTCCTCCCTCCTTTATATACGGGGTAGGGGCACCCTAGAACACACAAGTTGATCATTGATCGCCCTTAGCCGTGTGCGTGCCCCTCCACGATATTACACCTCGATCATATTATAGCGTTCTTAGGCAAAGTCCTGCGACAGAGAACATCAAGATCGCCACCACGCCGTCAGTCTTGTGGAACTCCCCCTCGGAACCTCTACTGGATTGGAGATCGAGGGTGCGCCATCGAGCTGTACGCGTGTCAAGAACTCGGAGGTGCCGAGTAACGGTGCTTGGATCGGTCGGACCGGAGGACGACGACTACTTCCTCTACGCTGGTTAACGCTTCCGCTTCGGTTCACGAGGGTACGTAGACCACACTCTCCCTTGTTGCTATATCATCACCATGATCTTGAGTGTGCGGAGGAAATTTTTGAAATTACTACGCTTCCCAACAAAGGGCATCCGAGCCTAGGTTTTATGTGTTGATGTTATATGCACGAGTAGAACACAAGTGAGTTGAGGGCGATATAAGTCATACCGCTTACCAAAGATGTCATACTTTGGTTCGGCGGTATTGTTGGATGAAGCGGCCGGACCGACATTACGCCAGACGCTTAGGCGAGACTGGTTTTACCGCCGTGCTTTGCACACAGGTGACTAGCGGTGTCGGTTTCTCCAACTTTAGTTCAATCGAGTGTGGCTACGCCCGTCCTTGCGAAGGTTAAAACAGCACCAACTTGACAAACTATCGTTGTGGTTTTGATGCGTACGTAAGAACGGTTCTTGCTCAGCCCGTAGTAGCCACGTAAAACTTGCAACAACAAAGTAGAGGACATCTAACTTGTTTTTGCAGGGCATGTTGTGATGTGATATGGTCAAGACGTGATGAGATATAAGTTGTTGTATAAGATGATCATGTTTTGTTGAAGTTATCGGCAACTGGCAGAAGCCCTATGGATGTCTCTTTGTTGCATAAGATGCAAGTGCCAAATAATTGCTTTACTTTATCGCTATACGATAGCAATAGTTGCAAGAGCAATAGTTGGCGAGACAACCATGTGATGACACATTGATATAGATCAAGATGATGAAGATCATGGTGTTGTGCGGTGACGATAGAGATCATGAGAGTACTTTGGAGATGGAGATCAAAGGCGCAAGATGATCATGGCCATATCATGTCACATATTTTGATTGCATATGATGTTTATCTATTATACATCTTATTCTTGCTTTGATTCACGGTAGCATTTTAAGATGATCTCTCAATAATTATCAAGAAGTGTTCTCCCGAGTATGCACTGCTGCCAAAGTTCGTCGTGCCTGCACACCACGTGATGATCGGGTGTGATAAGCTCTACGTCCATCTACAACGGTGCAAGCCAGTTTTGCACACGCGAATACTCAAAGTTAAACTTGACGAGCCTAGCATATGCAGATATGGCCTCGAGCACGGAGACCGAAAGGTCGGCGTGAATCATATAGTAGATATGATCAACATAGTGATGTTCACCATTGAAAACTACTCCATCTCACGTGATGATCGGTTATGGTTTAGTTGATTTGGATCACGTGATCACTTAGATGACTAGAGAGATGTCTGTCTAAGTGGGAGTTCTTATGTAATATGATTAATTGAACTTTAATTTATCATGAACTTAGTCCTGGTAGTATTTTGCAAATTATGTTGTAAGATCAATAGCTTGCGTTGTTGCTTTCATATGTTTATTTTGATATGTTCCCAGAGAAAATTGTGTTGAAAAATGTTAGTAGCAATGATGAGGATTGGATCCGTGATCTGAGGTTTATCCTCATTGCTGCACAGAAGAATTATGTCCTTAATGCACCGCTAGGTGACAGACCTATTGCAGGAGCAGATGCAGATGTTATAAACGCTATTAGCTCAATATGATGACTACTCGATAGTTTTGTGCACCAAGATTTATGGCTTAGAATCGGGACTTCAAAGATGTTTTGAACGTCATGGACCATATGAGATGTTCCAGGAGTTAAAGTTAATATTTCAAGCAAATACCCGAGTTGAGAGATATGAAGTCTCCAACAAGTTCTATAGCTAAAAGATGGAGGAGAATCGCTCAACTAGTGAGCATGTGCTCGATTGTTTGGGTGCTACAATCGCTTGAATCAAGTGGGAGTTAATCTTCCGATAAGATAGTGATTGATGAATTCTCTAGTCACCATCACCAAGTTAGTAGAACTTCGAGATGAACTATAGTATGCAAGGGATGACGAAAACGATTCCCGAGTTTTTCATGATGATGAAATCGATGAAGGTAGAAATCAAGAAAGAACATCAAGTGTTGATGGTTAACAAGACCACTAGTTTCAAAAAAGGGCAAAGGGATAGAAGGAACTTCAAGAAGAACGGCAATCAAGTTGTCGCTCAAGTGAAGAAGCCCAAGTCCGGACCTAAGCTCGAGACTAAGTGCTTCTACTTCAAAGGGACTGGTCATCGAAGCGAACTACCCCAAGTATTTGGCGGATAAGAAGGATGGCAAAGTGAACAAAGGTATATTTGATATACATGTTATTGATGTGTACTTTACTAGTGTTTATAGCAACCCCTCGGTATTTGGTACTGGTTCGGTTGCTAAGAGTAGTAACTCAAACGGAGTTGCGTAATAAATGTAAACTAGTTAAGGGTGAAGTAACGATGTGTGTTGAAAGTAGTTTCAAGATTGATATGATCATCATCGCACACCCCTATACTTTCGGGATTAGTGTTAAACCTAAATAAATGTTATTTGGCATTTGCGCTGAGCATGAATATGATTTGATCATGTTTATTGCAATACGGTTATTCATTTAAAATCAGAGAATAATTGTTGTTCTATTTAAATGAATAAAACCTTCAATGGTCATACACCCAACAAAAATAGTTTGTTGGATCTCAATCGTAGTGATGCACATATTCATAATATTGATGCCAAAAGATGCAAAGTTAATAATGATAGTGCAACTTATTTGTGGCACTACCGCTTAGGTCAAATCGAGTGTAAAGCGCATGAAGAAGCTCCATACGATGGACTTTTGGAACCACTTGATTATGAATCACTTGGTACTTATGTAACCGTGCCTCATGGGCAAGATGACTAAAACGCCGTTTCTCCGTACTATGGAGAGAGCAACAGATTTGTTGGAAATCATACATATAGATGTATGTGGTCCGATGAATGTTGAGGCTCGTGGCGGATATGGTTATTCTCGACCTTCACAAGATGATTTGAGCAGATATGGGTATATCTACTTGATGAAACATAAGTCCTAAATAGTTGAAAGGTTCAAAGAATTTCAGAGTGAAGTGGAAAATCATCGTAACAAGAAAATAAAGTTTCGCGATCCGATCATGAGACGAATATTTGAGTTACGAGTTTGGTCTTCAATTAAAACAATGTGGAATAGTTTCACAGCTCACGCCACCTGGAACACCACAACGTTATGGTGTGTCCAAACATCGTAACCGCGCTTTATTGGATATAGTGCAATCTATGATGTTTCTTACCAATTTACCAATATCGTTTTGGGATCATGCATTAGAGACAGCTGCATTCACATTAAATAGGGCACCATCTAAATCCGTTGAGACGACACTATATGAACTATGGTTTAGCAAGAAACCAAAGTTGTCGTTTCTTAAAGTTTGGGGCTGCGATGCTTATATGAAAAAGTTTCATCCTGATAAGCTCGAACCCAAATCAGAGAAGTGTGTCTTCATAGAATACCCAAAGGAAATTGTTGGGTAGACCTTCTATCACAGATCCGAAGGCAAGATATTCGTTGTTAAAATGGATCCTTTCTAGAGAAGGAGTTTCTCTCGAAAGAAGTGAGTGGGAGAAAAGTAGAACTTGATGAGGTAATCTGTACCTTCTCCCGAATTGGAAAATTGTTCATCACGAAATCAGTTCCAGTGATTTCTACACCAATTAGTGAGGAAGCTAATGATGATGATCATGAAACTTCGATCAAGTTACTACGAACCTCGTAGGTCTTCCAGAGTACTGCACGCACCAGAGTGGTAGGGTAATCCTGTTCTGGAAGTCATGTTACTAGACCATGATGAACCTACGAACTATGAGGAAGCGATGATGAGCCTAGATTCCGCAAAATGGCTTAAGGCCATGAAATCTGAGATGGGATCAATGTATGAGAACAAAGTGTGGACTTTGGTGGAGTTGCCCAATGATCGGCAAACCATAGAAAATAAATGGATCTTCAAGAGGAAGATGGACGTTGATGGTAGTGTTACTATCTACAAAGCTAGACTCGTCGAAAAAGGTTTTTGACAAAGTTCAAGGTGTTGACTACGATGCAATTTTTTCACTCGTAGCGATGCTTAAGTCTGTCCAAATCATGTTAGCAATTGCCGCATTTTTATGAAATCTGGCAAATGGATAAACAAAACTACATTCCTTAATGGATTTAAAGAAGAGTTGTATATGATGCAACCGAAGGTTTTGTCAATCCTAAAGGTGTCGATAAAATACGCAAGCTCCAGCGATCCATCTATGGACTGGTGCAAGCATCTCGGAGTTGGAATATATGCTTTGATAAGTTGATCAAAGCATATAGTTTTATACAGACTTGCGGTGAAGCCTGTATTTACTAGAAAGTGAGTGGGAGCACTACAACATTTCTGATAAGTATATGTGAATGACATATTGAAGATCGGAAATAATGTAGAATTTTTCTGCAAAGCATAAAGGAGTGTTTGAAAGGAGTTTTTCAAAGAAAGACCTCGGTGAAGCAGCTTACATATTGAGCATCAAGATCTATAGAGATAGATCAAGACGCTTGATAAGTTTTTTCAATGAGTACATACCTTGACAAGATTTTGAAGTAGTTCAAAATGGAACAGTCAAAGAAGGAGTTCTTGCCTGTGTTACAAGGTGTGAAATTGAGTAAGACTCAAAACCCGACCACGGCAGAAGATAGAAAGAGAATGAAAGTCATTCCCTATGCCTTGGCCATAGGTTCTATAAAGTATGCCATGCTGTGTACCGATCTATTGTATACCCTGCACTGAGTTTGGCAAGGGAGTACAATAGTGATCTAGGAGTAGATCACTAGACAGCGGTCAAAATTATCCTTAGTGGAATAAGGATATATTTCTTGATTATGGAAGTGACAAAAGGTTCGGCGTAAAGGGTTACGCCGATGCAAGTTTTGACACCGATCCGATGACTCTAAGTCTCGATCTAGATACATATTGAAAGTGGGAGCAATTAGCTAGAGTAGCTCCGCAAGAGCATTGTAGACATAGAAAATTGCAAAATACATAACGGATCTGAATGTGAAAGACCCGCTGACTAAGATTCTCTCACAAGCAAAACATGATCACACCTTAGTACTCTTTGGGTGTAAATCACATAGCGATGTGAACTAGATTACTGAATCTAGTAAACCCTTTGGGTGTTGGTCACATGGCGATGTGAACTATGGGTGTTAATCACATGATGATGTGAATTATCGATGTTAATCACATGGTGATGTGATCTAGATTATTGACTCTTGTGCAAGTGGGAGATCAAGGAAATATGCCCTAGAGGCAATAATAAAGTTATTATTTATTTCCTTATATCATGATAAATGTTTATTATTCATGCTAGAATTGTATTAACCGAAACATAATACATGTGTGAATATATAGACAAACAGAGTGTCACTAGTATGCCTCTACTTGACTAGCTTGTTAATCAAAGATGGTTATGTTTCCTAACCATGGACAAAGAGTTGTTATTTGATTAACGGGATCACATCATTAGTTGAATGTTCTGATTGACATGACCCATTCCGTTAGCTTAGCACCCGATCGCTTAGTATGTTGCTATTGCTTTCTCCATGACTTATACATGTTCCTATGACTATGAGATTATGCAACTCCGCTTACGGAGGAACACTTTGTGTGCTACCAAACGTCACAACGTAACTGGGTGATTATAAAGGTGCTCTACAGGTGTCTCCAAAGGTACTTGTTGGGTTGGCGTATTTCGAGATTAGGATTTGTCACTCCGAATGTCGGAGAGGTATTTCTGGGCCCTCTCGGTAATGCACATCACTTAAGCCTTGCAAGCATTGCAACTAATGAGTTAGTTGCGAGATGATGCATTACGGAACGAGTAAAGAGACTTGACGGTAACGAGATTGAACTAGGTATTGGATACCGATGATCGAATCTCGGGCAAGTAACATACCGATGACAAAGGGAACAACGTATGTTGTTGTGCGGTTTGACTGATAAATATCTTCGTAGAATATGTAGGAACCAATATGGGCATCCAAGTCCCGCTGTTGGTTATTGACCGGAAACATGTCTCGGTCATGTCTACATTGTTCTCGAACCGTAGGGTCCGCACGCTTAAGGTTTCGATGACAGTTATATTATGAGTTTATATATTTTGATGTACCGAAGGTTGTTTGGAGTCCCGGATATGATCACGGACATGACAAGGAGTCTCGAAATGGTCGAGACATAAAGATTGATATATTGGACGGATATATTTGGACACCGGAAAGGTTCCGGAGAAGTTTGGAGCTCCGGGAGGTTACCGGAACCCCCCGGGAGGTATGGGCCTTATTGGGCCCATGTAGGAGGAAGAGAGAAGGAGCAAGGGAGGGGCTGCCCAAGCCCAATCCGACCAGGGAGGGGGCCCCCCTTCCTTTCTCCTTCCCCCTCTTCCTTCCTACTACTAGTACTATTTCCTAATACTAGTACTCCTTCCTTCCCTCCAAATAAGATAAGGAAAGAGAGGAAACCTACTTGGGGTAGGTTTCCTCCCTATGGCGCCCCTTGAGGCCGGCCACCTCCTCCCTCCTCCTTATATACGGGGTAGGGGGCACCCTAGAACACACAAGTTGATCATTGATCGCCTCAGCCGTGTGCGTGCCCCCTCCACGATATCACACGCCGATCATATTATAGCGGTGCTTAGGCGAAGCCTGCGGCGACAGAGAACATCAAGATCGTCACCACGCCGTCGTGTTAACGGAACTCCCCGAACCTCTAATCGGATTGGAGATCGAGGGTGCGCCATCGAGCTGTCTGCGTGTCAAGAACTCGGAGGTGCCGGAGTAACGGTGCTTGGATCGGTCGGACTGGGAGGACGTACGACTACTTCCTCTACGTTGCGTCAACGCTTCCGCTTCGGTCTACGAGGGTACATAGACCACACTCTCCCCTCGTTGCTATATCATCACCATGATCTTGGGTGTGCGAAGGAAATATGCCCTAGAGGCAATAATAAAGTTATTATTTATTTCCTTATATCATGATAAATGTTTATTATTCATGCTAGAATTGTATTAACCGGAAACATAATACATGTGTGAATATATAGACAAACAGAGTGTCACTAGTATGCCTCTACTTGACTAGCTTGTTAATCAAAGATGGTTATGTTTCCTAACATGGACAAAGAGTTGTTATTTGATTAACGGGATCACATCATTAGTTGAATGATCTGATTGACATGACCCATTCTGTTAGCTTAGCACCCGATCGTTTAGTATGTTGCTATTGCTTTCTTCATGACTTATACATGTTCCTATGACTATGAGATTATGCAACTCCTGCTTACGGAGGAACACTTTGTGTGTTACCAAACGTCACAACGTAATCGGGTGATTATAAAGGTGCTCTACAGTGTCTCCGAAGGTACTTGTTGAGTTGGCGATTTCAAGATTAGGATTTGTCACTCAATGTCGGAGAGGTATCTCTGGGCCCTCTCGGTAATACACATCACTTAAGCCTTGCAAGCATTGCAACTAATGAGTTAGTTGTGAGATGATGTATTACGGAACGAGTAACAAGACTTGATGGTAACGAGATTGAACTAGGTATTGGATACCGACGATCGAATCTCGGGCAAGTAACATACCGATGACAAAGGGAACAACGTATGTTGTTGTGCGGTTTGACCGATAAAGATCTTCGTATAATATGTAGGAACCAATATGGGCATCTAGGTCCCGCTGTTGGTTATTGACCGGAGACATGTCTCGGTCATGTCTACATTGTTCTCGAACCGTAGGGTCCGCACGCTTAAGGTTTCGATGACAGTTATATTATGAGTTTATATATTTTGATGTACCGAAGGTTGTTCGGAGTCCCGGATATGATCACGGACATGACGAGGAGTCTCGAAATGGTCGATACATAAAGATTGATATATTGGACGGATATATTTGGACACCGGAAAGGTTCCGGAGAAGTTTGGAGCTCCGGGAGGTTACCGGAACCCCCCGGGAGGTATATAGGCCTTATTGGGCCCATGTAGGAGGAAGAGAGAAGGAGCAAGGGAGGGGGGCGCGCCCCAAGCCCAATCCGACTGGGGAGGGGGCCCCCCCTTTCTCCTTCCCCTCTCTTCCTTCCTACTACTAGTACTATTTCCTAATACTAGTACTCCTTCCTTCCCTCCAAATAAGATAAGGAAAGAGAGGAAACCTACTTGGAGTAGGTTTCCCCTTCCTATGGCGCCCCCGAGGCCGCCACCTCCTCCCTCCCTCCTTTATATACGGGGTAGGGGGCACCCTAGAACACACAAGTTGATCATTGATCGCTCCTTACCTGTGCGGTGCCCCTCCACGATATTACACCTCGATCATATTATAGCGGTGCTTAGGCGAAGCCTCGCGACAGAGAACATCAAGATCGCCTGCACGCCGTCGTCGGCAGACGGAACTCCCCTCGGAACCTCTCTTGGATTGGAGATCGAGGTGCATCATCGAGCTGTATGCGTGTCAAGAACTCGGAGGTGCCGAGTAACGGTGCTTGGATCGGTCGGACCGGAGGACGACGACTACTTCCTCTATGTTGCGCCAACGCTTCGCTTCGGTCTACGAGGGCGTAGACCACACTCTCCCTCGTTGCTATATCATCACCATGATCTTGAGTGTGCGTGGGAAATTTTTGAAATTACTACGCTTCCCAACAAAGGGTATCGAGCCTAGGTTTTATGTGTTGATGTTATATGCACGAGTAGAACACAAGTGAGTTGTGGGCGATATAAGTCATACCGCTTACCAAGATGTCATACTTTGGTTCAGCGGTATTGTTGGATGAAGCGCCCGGACCAACATTACGCGTGACGCTTATGCGAGACTGGTTTTACCGCCGTGCTTTGGACACGGTGACTAGCGGTGTCGGTTTCTCCAACTTTAGTTGAATCGAGTGTGGCTACGCCGGTCCTTGCGAAGGTTAAAACAGCACCAACTTGACAAACTATCATTGTGGTTTTGATGCGAGGTAAGAACGGTTCTTGCTCAGCCCGTAGCAGCCACGTAAAACTTGCAACAACAAAGTAGAGGACGCCTAACTTGTTTTTGCAGGCATGTTGTGATGTGATATGGTCAAGACGTGATGAGATATAAGTTGTTGTATAAGATGATCATGTTTTGTTGAAGTTATCGGCAATCGCGAAGCCCTATGGATGTCTCTTTGTTGCATAAGATGCAAGTGCCAAATAATTGCTTTACTTTATCGCTATACGATAGCAATAGTTGCAAGAGCAATAGTTGGTGAGACAACCATGTGATGACACATTGATATAGATCAAGATGATGAAGATCATGGTGTCGTGCGGTGATTTATAGAGATCATGACAATGATTTGGAGATGGAGATCAAAGGCGCAAGATGATCATGGCCATATCATGTCACATATTTTGATTGCTTATGATGTTTATCTATTATACATCTTATTCTTGCTTTGATTGACGGTAGCATTTTAAGATGATCTCTCAATAATTATCAAGTAGTGTTCTCCCCGAGTATGCACCGCTGCCAAAGTTCGTCGTGCCTGCACACCACGTGATGATCGGGTGTGATAAGCTCTCGTCCATCTACAATGGGTGCAAGCCGTTTTGCACACGCGAATACTCAAAGTTAAACTTGATGAGCCTAGCATATGCAGATATGGCCTCGAGCACGGAGACCGAAAGGTCGAGCGTGAATCATATAGTAGATATGATCAACATAGTGATGTTCACCATTGAAAACTACTCCATCTCACGTGATGATCGGTTATGGTTTAGTTGATTTGGATCACGTGATCACTTAGATGACTAGAGAGATGTCTGCCTAAGTGGGAGTTCTTAAGTAATATGATTAATTGAACTTTAATTTATCATGAACTTAGTCCCGGTAGTATTTTGCAAATTATGTTGTAAGATCAATAGCTTGCGTTGTTGCTTTCATATGTTTATTTTGATATGTTCCTAGAGAAAATTGTGTTGAAAATGTTAGTAGCAATGATGCGGATTGGATCCGTGATCCGATGTTTATCCTCATTGCTGCACGTAAGAATTATGTCCTTAATGCACCGCTAGGTGATGCAGACCTATTGCAGAGCGTATGCGCACGTTATGAACGCTTGGCTAGCTCAATATGATGACTACTTGATAGTTTTGTGCACCATGCTTTATGGCTTAGAATCGGGACTTCAAAGATGTTTTGAACGTCATGGACCATATGAGATGTTCCAGAGTTGAAGTTAATATTTCAAGCAAATACCGAGTTGAGAGATATGAAGTCTCCAACAAGTTCTATAGCTAAAAGATGGAGGAGAATCGCCAACTAGTGAGCATGTGCTCGATTGTCCGGTACTACAATCGCTGAATCAAGTGGGAGTTAATCTTCCAGATAAGATAGTGATTGATGAATTCTCTAGTCACCATCACCAAGTTAGTAGAACTTCGAGATGAACTATAGTATGCAAGGGATGACGAAAACGATTCCCGAGTTTTTCATGATGATGAAATCGATGAAGGTAGAAATCAAGAAAGAACATCAAGTGTTGATGGTTAACAAGACCACTAGTTTCAAGAAAAGGGCAAAGGGATAGAAGGGAACTTCAAGAAGAACGGCAAGCAAGTTGCTGCTCAAGTGAAGAAGCCCAAGTCCGGACCTAAGCACGAGACTAAGTGCTTCTACCGCAAAGGGACTGGTCATCGAAAGCGAACTACCCCAAGTATTTGGCGGATAAGAAGGATGGCAAAGTGAACAAAGGTATATTTGATATACATGTTATTGATGTGTACTTTACTAGTGTTTATAGCAACCCCTCGGTATTTGGTACTGGTTCGCTTGCTAAGAGTAGTAACTCAAACAGGAGTTGCGTAATAAATGTAAACTAGTTAAGGGTGAAGTAACGATGTGTGTTGAAAGTAGTTTCAAGATTGATATGATCATCATCGCACACTCCCTATACTTTCGGGATTAGTGTTAAACCTAAATAAATGTTATTTGGCGTTTATGCTGAGCATGAATATGATTTGATCATGTTTATTGCAATACGGTTATTCATTTAAAATCGAGAATAATTGTTGTTCTATTTAAATGAATAAAACCTTCAATGGTCATACACCCTACAAAAATAGTTTGTTGGCTCTCGATCGTAGTGATGCACATATTCATAATATTGATGCCAAAAGATGCAAAGTTAATAATGATAGTGCAACTTATTTGTGGCAATCGCCGCTTAGGTCATATCGATTAAAAGCGCATGAAGAAGCTCCATATCGATGGACTTTTGGAACCACTTGATTATGAATCACTTGGTACTTATGAACCGTGCCTCATGGGCAAGATGACTAAAACGCCGTTCTCGAACTATGGAGAGAGCAACAGATTTGTTGGAAATCATACATACGATGTATGTGGTCCGATGAATGTTGAGGCTCGTGGTGGATATCGTATTCTCGACCTTCACAAGATGATTTGAGCAGATATGGGTATATCTACTTGATGAAACATAAGTCTCAAATAGTTGAAAGGTTCAAAGAATTTCAGAGTGAAGTGGAAAATCATCGTAACAAGAAAATAAAGTTTCGCGATCCGATCGCGGAGACGAATATTTGAGTTACGAGTTTGGTCTTCAATTAAAACAATGTGGAATAGTTTCACACCACGCCACCGAACACCACAACGTTATGGTGTGTCCAAACATCAGAACCGCAATTTATTGGATATAGTGCAATCTATGATGTTTCTTACCAATTTACCAATATCGCTTTTGGGATCATGCATTAGAGACAACTGCATTCACGTTAAATAGGGCACCATCTAAACCGCTGAGACGACACTATATGAACTATGGTTTAGCAAGAAACCAAAGTTACCATTTCTTAAAGTTTGGGGCTGCGATGCTTATATGAAAAAGTTTCATCCCGATAAGCTCGAACCCAAATCGATAACTGTGTCTTCATAGAATACCCAAAGGAAATTGTTGGGTAGACCTTCTATCACAGATCCAAGGCAAGATATTCGTTGTTAAAATGGATCCTTTCTAGAGAAGGAGTTTTCTCGAAAGAAGTGAGTGGGAGAAAAGTAGAACTTGATGAGGTAATCGCATCTTCTCCCGAATTGGAAAATTGTTCATCACTGAAATCAGTTCCAGTGATTTCTACACCAATTAGTGAGGAAGCTAATGATGATGATCATGAAACTTCAGATCAAGTTACTACAGAACCTCGTAGGTCTTCCAGAGTACGGTGCGCACTGTGAGTGGTACGGTAATCCTGTTCTGGAAGTCATGTTACTAGACCATGATGAACCTACGAACTATGAGGAAGCGATGATGAGCCCAGATTCCGCAAAATGGCTTAAGGCCATGAAATCTGAGATGGGATCCATGTATGAGAACAAAGTGTGGACTTTGGTGGAGTTGCCCAATGATCGGCAAACCATAGAAAATAAATGGATCTTCAAGAGGAAGACGGACATTGATGGTAGTGTTACTATCTACAAAGCTAGACTTGTCGAAAAAGATTTTTGAGAAAGTTCAAGGTGTTGACTACGATGAAATTTTTTCACTCGTAGCAATGCTTAAGTCTGTCCAAATCATGTTAGCAATTGCCGCATTTTATGAAATCTGCAAATGGATAAACAAAACTACATTCCTTAATGGATTTAAAGAAGAGTTGTATATGATGCAACCGAAGGTTTTGTCAATCCTAAAGGTGTTGACAAAATACGCAAGCTCCAAATGATCCATCTATGGACCGGTGCAAGCATCTCGAGTTGGAATATATGCTTTGATAAGTTGATCAAAGCATATAGTTTTATAGAGACTTCATGTGAAGCCTGTATTTACTAGAAAGTGAGTGGGAGCACTACAGATTTCGATAAGTATATGTGAATGACATATTGTAGATCGAAATAATGTAGAATTATTCTCAAAGCATAAAGGAGTGTTTGAAAGGAGTTTTTCAAAGAAAGACCTCGGTGAAGCTGCTTACATATTGAGCATCAAGATCTATAGAGATAGATCAAGACGCTTGATAAGTTTTTTCAATAAGTACATACCTTGACAAGATTTTGAAGTAGATCAAAATGGAATAGTCAAAGAAAGAGTTCTTGCCTGTGTTACAAGGTGTGAAATTGAGTAAGACTCAAAACCCGACCACGGCAGAAGATAGAAAGAGAATGAAAGTCATTCCCGATGCCTTGGCCATAGGTTCTATAAGGTATGCCATGTTGTGTACCAGATCTATTGTATACCCTGCACTGAGTTTGGCAAGGGAGTACAGTAGTGATCTAGGAGTAGATCACTAGACAGCGGTCAAAATTATCCTTAGTGGAATAAGGATATATTTCTCGATTATGGAAGTGACAAAAGGTTCGTCGTAAAGGGTTACGTCGATGCAAGTTTTGACACCGATCTGGATGACTCTAAGTCTCGATCTAGATACATATTGAAAGTGGGAGCAATTAGCTAGAGTAGCTCCGTGCAGAGCATTGTAGACATAGAGAATTGCAAAATACATAACGGATCTGAATGTGAAAGACCCGTTGACCAAGATTCTCTCACAAGCAAAACATGATCACACCTTAGTACTCTTTGGGTGTTAATCACATAGCGATGTGAACTAGATTACTGAATCTAGTAAACCCTTTGGGTGTTGGTCACATGGCGATGTGCACTATGGGTGTTAATCACATGATGATGTGAATTATCGATGTTAATCACATGGTGATGTGATCTAGATTATTGACTCTAGTGCAAGTGGGAGATCAAGGAAATATGCCCTAGAGGCAATAATAAAGTTATTATTTATTTCCTTATATCATGATAAATGTTTATTATTCATGCTAGAATTGTATTAACCGGAAACATAATACATGTGTGAATATATAGACAAACAGAGTGTCACTAGTATGCCTCTACTTCACTAGCTTGTTAATCAAAGATGGTTATGTTTCCTAACCATGGACAAAGAGTTGTTATTTGATTAACGGGATCACATCATTAAATGAATGATCTGATTGACATGACCCATTCCGTTAGCTTAGCACCCGATCGTTTAGTATGTTGCTATTGCTTTCTCCATGACTTATACATGTTCCTATGACTATGAGATTATGCAACTCCCGTTTACCGGAGGAACACTTTGTGTGCTACCAAACGTCACAACGAATCGGGTGATTATAAAGGTGCTCTACAGTGTCTCCGAAGGTACTTGTTGAGTTGGCGATTTCGGGATTAGGATTTGTCACTCCGAATGTTGGAGAGGTATCTCTGGCCCTCTCGGTAATACACATCACTTAAGCCTTGCAAGCATTACAACTAATGAGTTAGTTGTGAGATGATGTATTACGAACGAGTAAAGAGACTTGACGGTAACGAGATTGAACTAGGTATTGGATACCGACGATCGAATCTCGGCAAGTAACATACCGATGACAAAGGAACAACGATGTTGTTGTGCGGTTTGACCGATAAAGATCTTCATAGAATATGTAGGAACCAATATGGGCATCCAGGTCCCGCTGTTGGTTATTGACCGAGACATGTCTCGGTCATGTCTACATTGTTCTCGAACCGTAGGGTCCGCACGCTTAAGGTTTCATGGCGATGCTTATATTATGAGTTTATATATTTTGATGTACCAAGGTTGTTCGAGTCCCTGATATGATCACAGACATGACGAGGAGTCTCAAATGGTCGAGACATAAAGATTGATATATTGGACAGATATATTTGGACACCGGAAAGGTTCCGGAGAAGTTTGGAGCTCCGGAGGTTACAGAACCCCCGGGAGGTATATGGGCCTTATTGGGCCCATGTAGGAGGAAGAGAGAAGGAGCAGGGAGGGGCGCGCCCCCAAGCCCAATACGACTGGGGAGGGGGGCCCCCTTCCTTTCTCCTTCCTCTCTTCCTTCCTACTACTAGTACTATTTCCTAATACTAGTACTCCTTCCTTCCCTCCAAATAAGATAAGGAAAGAGAGGGAAACCTACTTGGAGTAGGTTTCCCCCTATGGCGCCCCTTGAGGCCGGCCACCTCCTCCCTCCCTCTTTTATATACGGGGTAGGGGGCACCCTAGAACACACAAGTTGATCATTGATCGCTCCTTAGCCGTGTCGTGCCCCTCCACGATATTACACCTCGATCATATTATAGCGGTGCTTAGGCAAAGCCCCGCGACAGAGAACATCAAGATCGCCACCACGCCGTCAGGTTGACGGAACTCCCCTCGAACCTCTACCGGATTGGAGATCGAGGGTGCGCCATCGAGCTGTACGC
Organism: Aegilops speltoides; assembly: GCA_021437245.1. Lineage (NCBI taxonomy): Eukaryota > Viridiplantae > Streptophyta > Magnoliopsida > Poales > Poaceae > Aegilops > Aegilops speltoides. The sequence continues at coordinate 146 of JAHHZJ010001440.1, read as the reverse complement.
TGTCAAGAACTCGGAGGTGCCGGAGTAACGGTGCTTGGATCGGTCGGACCGAGGACGACGACTACTTCCTCTACGCTATGCCAACGCTTCCGCTTCGGTCTCACGAGGGTACGAGACCACACTCTCCTCGTCGCTATATCATCACC
>JAHHZJ010001439.1:0-36241 GCA_021437245.1 Aegilops speltoides | reverse complement strand
CATGGGGTGGAGTGGTGGGACCGCCGGAGGGAGAAGGAGAGTTTGGCAGGCTTATTGTTTCCACACATGGAGAGGAAAAGATTTGGAGACGAACGGGCTTCCTACAGGTATGGGGAACGGTGCATAATAAGTCATCTTGCACGCCGGGCTAGGTATAGTCTCAAGCCATTAAAAACATACACGGCCCACACATGTTCATATTTCAAGGTGCACTAAATTATTGCATGCGATGATTAAGGCTAGCCATAATGGTGGTATCTTAGCTGGTATCATGCACACGAGAATAGCAAACATGCTGATGTGGCAAAGAATTAAAGAAGAGAGGGGGTGTCGGTGTCAAAATCGGCGGATCTCAGGTAGGGGGTCCCGAACTGTGCGTCCAGGTGGATGGTAACAGGAGACAAGGGACACGATGTTTTTACCCAAGTTCGGGCCCTCTCGATGGAGGTAAAACCCTACTCCTGCTTGATTGATATTGATGATATGGGTAGTACAAGAGTGGATCTACCACGAGATCAAGGAGGCTAAACCCTAGAAGCTAGCCTATGGTATGATTGTTGTTCGTCCTATGGAATAAAACCCTCCGGTTTATATAGGCACCGAAGAGGGCTAGGGTTACACAGAGTCGGTTACAATGGTAGGAGATCTACATATCCGTATTGCCAAGCTTGCCTTCCACACCAAGGAAAGTCCCATCCGGACACGGGACGAAGTCTTCAATCTTGTATCTTCATAGTCTTGGAGTCCGGCCGATGATGATAGTTCGCCATCCGGACACCCCTAGTCCAGACTCCTCAAGAGCCCCGAACCAGGCTTCAATGACAACGAGTCCGCGTAGATATTGTCTTGGCGTTGCAAGGCGGGTTCTCCTCCAAATTCCATGTGCTTGCCGAATAGTGTCCGGCTTCCTTATAAATGTTGCACTCCTTGGCTTCCACGCCCAATAATGGCTCTCTTCCACGTGTCGTACTAATGCGAAAGGCCAGGGTATTTTTACATTTTACCCCCTAGCTGCGCGAACAAGCTGCCTATAAGAGAGGCAAGAATCCAGATCCAAATCACACCATCCTCCTCCTCCCGCGAGTACTCATCGGAGCGCTTCTGACAAAAATCCACTCCATCATGGACCGTCGACGTGGCTCCTCCTCTCGCGCTCCAAGCCCTCAGCCAGGAGATTGGGGGAGATGTTCAGTCCCGCACAGCAAGCTGGTGACGCTCCAAGCGGAGGGATATCTTCCTCCAGCCTTTATGGTCCCGGTTCGAGCCGGGATGGCCACCGACAAAGGTGGAAAGCAGGCGGAGACCACCCCCAGTCCCTCCAAAGGAGAGCGGGTGTGCTTCGTCCCTTATCTAATAAGGGGGATCGGATTTCCCATACATCCGTTTCTCCAGGGACTTCTGGAGTTCTACGGACTCCAGCTTCATCACCTCTCGCCCGCCTCCATTCTGCACATTGCAGGTTTCGTAGCTCTTTGTGAGCTGTTCTTGGGCATCGAGCCCCATTTCGCGCTATGGAAGAGATTGTTTTGCCTCGTACCCCGTTCTCATGAGGGGTCGATATATCAAGTGGGCGGAGCCAAAATATGGCGCATCACCGGGACCAGATATCTATCCGGAACCCCAAAGAAGGCGTCCGAAGACTGGCCTTCGGAATGGTTTTATGTGGAAGATGCTCCACTGCTGGACCCAGTTCGGATCAGCCTCCTGGAGTTCAACAACACTCCTCTAAAGAAACGCCTGAGCTGGCGCGCGCGGAGCCCTCAACAGGAGGATGACAGGAGCGTCCATTATCTGATGGGCCGGATATGGCTGCTAGCTCATTCCGGACTGACCATGATCGGAGTCATGGCCACGTGCATTATGCGAGGGGTGCAGCCGCTCCAATATAGGGGCCACCCCATGTGGGTTTCAATAGGGGAGAATGACGCCACCCATCATGGCCGCAAGGGGCCGGGATCGGCCGCAGATCTGGTGAAGATCCTGTCCGGCTTGTACAAGGGGGAGAAGGAGGACTTCCTCCAAACGAGTCCATTGAAAGGATTCTCCATGAATAACCCTGAGAGCTGGGTAAGCGAACGTCTATCTATCCAATCCGTGCTTTCAAAGTTAAGTGTCTTACTTTATGATTTCGACGCAGGATCTGCGTCGGGATGTGGAGGGCATACACAGTCCGGCTCCACAACCCGAGGATCCGGGAAGATCCCTTGATCCGGCCTCCGAAGAGGATCCGGACATAAAGCTGGAGCTGATTGACGGGGTGTTCCATCAACTCAGCATGGACAATGCTCTAGTCGCCATTACGACTGACTACCCCGGTTTATCTCCAGCTTCCCAGGTAACTATGACTGGAGCCCTGACACCTTTACTTCGTCCGTGCTTATTTCTGACCACCGCATACCAATGGTGTCTCGCACGATGTGCCTTCACGGCGGGAAGCTAATCCCGCGGCAGCTGACTAACCAGGGTCAGTTCGGCCCAGCAGGAGGAAGAGGGGTGCAGTGCGAACTGAAAGGTCGCCGCAACGGTATGGCACGCCACCGTTTTTAAGGAAAAGACCCCTGTGAAGTATATTGATGCTCATGACTTTTCCAGGAGAAAGAGCGCTCGCCGGACTGTGCCCGGAGAGGTTGCCAACCAAGCCTCCGCCAGCCAGGCTCCAACACCTGGTCCAGAGGGGGAGGCGAGCGCAAGGCGCGAGCCGGATGCTCCTCCAACGGACGATGCCGACAGGCTGTCCGCCACCAGGTCTGAGGTGGAGAGCGCCATGAATCACAGGCGCCGCCGGACAGTTCTTCGTGATGCGTGTTTCTCCCCGGAGGCGTTGAATGCCTTCAACGCGGGAGACGCGCACCTCCATGCCGCTCAAGATGGTTTAACCAGAGCCACGGAGCAGTATGTGAAAGACATACGGGTAAGGGATTTTAATAGTTGTATATGCCAGTAGCCCCCGAGACTTAAAGTAGTTAAAATAACTGATTTAAGGATCATTTGATATGCAAGATCTTACTGAGAAGAATACCCAATTGTCCCAGGAGCTACAAGAGTGCAAGGGTCAACTTGAGGCCGCACTAGCCGCTGCAGGAGGAGACACAGAGACCCCCTCCGGTAACACATATTTCAAAAAGATAAGCGGTGTCTTGGCGTGCGTATAAGTCGACAATAATATGCAGATGTTGCTGGACTTGATCCCAAGCAACAACTCTCGCACCAAACCAAGGCGGCGAGAGGGTGCTTATGAAGGTGCAACAGAGAGGAACAAACTCCAAGATGCCCACACCGAGCTTGGAGAAGAGCTAAAAGGTGTTCGGGCCCAGTATGCTGCTCCGTGAAGGAGAATCGGCCTGGCTTCACGCGGCATCTACAAAGTGCTTGAGCAAACTCTTTTGAAAAGAAGAGTTCGGGCGAGGAAGTCGATTAACAGAAATGTGTCTGTAGGTGTGCTCACACGTCGCCCTACGGAGGAAATCCCCTGTTCAACGGGTGACCAACTTCCCGAGCTGCTGCAACTACACGAACGTGTTCGGCAGGCGATGAGTGGCGTCGCCCAGGCCTTATGGCCGCCTGTCTCCCTACCCGAGGGTCTTGGAGGGCTCGCGGAGAAGCTTCAGGGAGCATGGCAGGGCTTCCGTATATGGAAGATATCGGCCTGTCGTCAAGGCTCCAGGGAGGCCTGGGCCATGGTGAAGACGCGGTACAAGAAGGCGGATCCGAACCACATGGCCGAGGTCGGACCTGTGGGGCCCGATGGGAAGGAGATCCCTGTGAGCTTAGTGTACGGCCAAGTAGAGTTGGCCGCTAAGTGTTCCCAACGGGACTGTAAATTAGACAGCCTGTTAGACGGGATTGAACGGGAGTACAGTTAGTCAATTTGACGATGTTTGTTAATATGACATGTATAATGCCTTCTAGCCGGATTGTAGATCGTTTGTCTTTGCGGACCTTTTCGCTTCGACCTCGGGACCCTAGAGTCCGGAGTGTGTCCGAATACCCTCACGGTTATGAAAAAACCAGGGCATGCATGGAGACCAGGCGTAGGGGTCATTAGTGCTTTATCAGACAAGTGCCCAAATAGTTATGTTATATTACATGGTTAGTAAGAAACATCTTCCAGGGAGAATAGTTCCGTTAGGGGTTCCTTTCTCAGGAGGCATGCCCTAAAGTGCATGTCCGACTGCAAAAAGCGTAAAAGCATCCGGGGCAGATAAATGAATAAATAAGAAATCATCTTTTAAGTCACCGACCGAATATTCCCTTAAGAACGCTAGCTTTCGGCTTCACCCAGTCTGAGGTACACATCCGGCTGACCCGGTAGTAACAATCACAGAGATGCTCCCTTTACCTCCTAGCCGAACAATCGGGAACGAAGGGGTAAGCACAGGAGCCAGGCAACCCAGCTTGGCCAAAACTTAAGTCATATCGATGCATATAATGGTGAATAAAAGGTACATGCGGAAGTTTGACACATGCGTTGGGCATAAAGCCCGTTTAAATAAGCTTCTGTTAAAGAAGCCCCTAGGTATAATGAGTGCGGGTAGCACGTCAAGTGTGTGCGAACAATGCGCAGATCAGCCCTCAAAGGCTTTATGAAAAGGTGGGGAAAAAGAGAGAAACAAAAGACAACTGAAGTATAAAATATGGACGGAGGAAGGAGATGAACTCTGAGTCCAGCGCTAGGCGTAGAATCTTCGGAGGCGGGCTGCGTTCCATGGGTTCGGCTCGAGTTGGTTGTTCGATGCATTTCGCAGAAGGTATGCTCAGCCGGTCAGGACTTGGTCGATGATGAAGGGACCTTCCCATTTGGGCTTGAGTTTGTCCTTTTTCTTGTCCGGCAGGCGTCGAACTAGTTTGCCAACATTGTAAGTTTGGGCCCGTATTTCTGCTTTGATATCTTGAGCTCTCTGCCGATAGAATGCGGAACGAGCCTTTGCCACGTCGCGCTCCTCCTCCAATGCGTCCAAGCTTTCCTGCCGATCCAACTCGGCTTCTCTTTCTTCGTACATGCGCACGCGAGGTGAGTCATGAATTATATCGCAGGGCAAAACTGCCTCTGCGCCGTATACCATAAAGAATAGAGTGAATCCGGTTGTACGGTTTGGCGTGGTCCGCAGCCCCCAGAGTACGGAGTCGAGCTCCTCTACCCAATGCGTGTTAGATTCCGTAAGGGACCGCACTAATCTGGGTTTGATACCGCTCATGATTAGACCATTTGCTCGTTCAACTTGACCGTTAGTTTGAGGGTGATAGACTGAAGCATAGCCGAGCTTAATGCCCATATTTTTGCACCAGAGTTTAACCTCGTCGGCCGTGAAGTTCGTGCTGTTATCGATGATGATGCTGTGGGGGACACCATAACGGTGTCCTACCCCGGATATGAAGTCTATCACTGGTCCGGATTCTGCCGTCTTAACTGGCTTGGCCTCTATCCATTTGGTGAATTTGTCCACCATGACCAATACGTATTTTTGCTTGTGGGTTCCCCCTTTGAGGGGTCCAACCATGTCAAGCCCCTGACATGAACGCCAGGTGATGGGTATAGTTTTGAGGGCGGTGGGTGGCATGTGGCTCTGATTAGCAAAGAGCTGACAACCGACGCATCGTTGGACTAAGTCCTGAGCATCTGCCCGGGCCATCGGCCAATAAAATCCTGTACGGAACGCCTTGCCAACAAGGGCCCGGGCTGCAGCGTGGTGTCCGCCTAGTCTGTCGTGAATTTCAGCTAGAAGATTTTGCCCTTCCTCTTCGGAGATGCACCTTTGAAGGACTCCGGTTGTGCTTTTCTTATAAAGTTCTCCCTCATGGACCTTGTAGGCTTTAGATCGCCAAACTATGCAGCGGGCCTCATTTTGGTCTTCGGGAAGTTCCTGCCTAATTAATTAGGCCGGGAATGGTTCCGTCCACGGGGTAATGACTGCCTTTATTTCGTGGGTTGAAGGTGTTATGTCATTGGCTGAGCCACCGGTTGTGTCAGATTGTTCGGTGTTGGGCGGTGCGGTTGGTTCCGGATTGTTGTTTCCGGACTCCTCTTCCCATACTACGGATGGCTTAAAGAGCCGCTATGTTTGGAGGGACTGTGTCGCGCTTTGCACCGGTGCGCGCCAACACGTCGGTCGCCTGGTTGTTATCCCGGGCTACATGGTGGAATTCGAGTCCTTCGAACCGAGCTGACATTTTTAAGACGGCGTTATGGTAGGCTACCATTTTCGGATCTTTGGCATCAAAGTCTCCATTTAGTTGGGATATTGCGAGGTTTGAATCCCCGCGGACCTTGAGGCGTTGAATGCCCATGGAGATTGCCATCCGGAAACCATGTAGAAGGGCCTCATATTCGTCTGCATTGTTGGAGTCTGTGTACATTATCTGAAGTACGTACTGGACTGTGTCTCCGGTTGGGGACATCAATATGATGCCAGCCCCCAAGCCGGCCAACATTTTGGAGCCGTCGAAATGCATGATCCAATTGGAGTATGCGCCGTACTCTTTACGGAGTTCGGCTTCGGTCCATTCGGCAACGAAGTCAGCCAAAACTTGCGACTTTATAGCTCGCCGTGGTTTGTAGGTTATGTCGAATCGTAAGAGCTCGATGGCCCATTTTGCAATCCTGCCCGTTGCATCGCGGTTGTTTATAATGTCGTTGAGAGGTACTTCGGAGGCAACTGTTATCGAACACTCTTGAAAGTAGTGTCACAGCTTCCGGGATGCCATGAACACCGCATACACTATCTTTTGATAATGTGGATACCGGGTCTTGCATGGGGTTAAGACAGTGGATACGTAGTACACTGGTTTTTGAAGAGGGAATTTGTGTCCTTCTATTTCTCGTTCGACGACGAGTACCGCGCTGACAACTTGATGTGTTGCCGCGACATATAATAACATCGGTTCGCCCAGGTTAGGCGCGGCCAGGACCGGATTTGTTGCCAATATGACCTTTATTTCTCCGAGTCCGGCCGTGGCGGCATCCGTCCGCTCGAAGTGTTCGGTGTGCCTGAGGAGGCGATAGAGGGGCAATGCCTTTTCTCCCAAACGGGAGATGAAGCGGCTTAGAGCCTCCACGCATCCAGTTAATTTTTGTATTTATTTGAGGTCTTTTGGTATATCCAACTGAGACAGAGCTCGGATCTTGGCTGGGTTTTCTTCAATTCCTCTACCGGATACAATGAAGCCCTGGAGCTTTCCGGCTGGTATGCCAAAAACGCATTTTTTCGGGTTGAGCTTAATGTCATATGCTCGGAGGTTGTCGAATGTGAGCCTCAAGTCGTCTACTAGAGTTTCGATGTGTTTGGTCTTGACGACCACGTCGTCTACGTATGCCTCCACTGTTTTGCCGATCTGGGTAGCCAGACATGTCTGAATCATGCGCTGATATGTTGCACCGGCGTTTTTGAATCCGAAGGGCATTGTGTTGAAGCAGAATGGTCCGTCTGGAGTAATGAATGCCGTTGCGGCTTGGTTTGCCTCCGCCATCTTGATTTGATTGTAGCCGGAGTATGCATCGAGGAAGCACAATGAATCGTGTCCTGCGGTAGCATCGATGATTTGATCGATGCGGGGAAGGGGAAAGGATCCTTTGGACAAGCCTTGTTAAGGTCTTTAAAATCGACACACAGGCGCCAGGATTTGTCCTTTTTTGGTACCATTACCAGGTTCGCTAGCCAGTCCGGATGTTTGATGTCTCTAATGAATTCGGCTTCCAGTAGTTTGGCTAGCTCCTCTCCCATTGCCTGTCTTTTGGGCTCGGAAAATCGCCGAAGGGCCTGTTTGACTGGCTTGAATCCTTTTAGGATGTTTAGGCTGTGTTCTGCCAATCTGCGTGGGATTCCTGGCATATCTGAAGGGTGCCAGGCAAAGATGTCCCAATTCTCCCAAAGGAATTCTTGTACTGCGGCGTTTACATCAGGGCTTAACTGTGCCCCAATGGAGGCCGTCTTTGTGGGGTCCGTTGGATGGACCTGGAATTTGACTATGTCGTCCGCTGGTTTAAAAGAGGTGGACTTAGATCTCTTATCGAGTATCGCATCGTCCCTGTTCACCATAGAGTGCAACGCAGTGAATTCCTCTGCCGCTAGGGCTTCGGATAGTGCCTCTAGGGCTAGTGCAGCTGTCTTGTTTTTGGCGCGGAGTGCTATGTCCGGATCACTAACAAGAGTGATGGTTCCATTGGGCCCGGGCATTTTAAGCTTCATGTACCCGTAATGGGGAATGGCTTGGAAAATTGCGAATGCCTCTCGTCCTAATAAAGCGTGATATCCGCTGCTGAACAGGGCCACTTGGAACGTGACCTCCTCGGACCTGTAATTGTTCGGCGAGCCGAACACCACATCAAGTGTAATTTTTCATGTGCAGCGTGCTTCCCGGCTAGGGATTATTCCTCTAAAGGTTGTGCTGCTTCGCTCAATGCGGCTCCAGTCTATTTCCATTTTCTGAAGGGTTTCCTCATAAATGAGGTTTAATCCGCTGCCGCCATCCATGAGTACCTTGGTAAGACGAAAGCCGTCCACTATTGGACTGAGGACCAATGCGGCTGGTGCTCGGGCTGTTCAGAATTTAGGTTCGTCGATGGCGTTGAAGGTGATAGCCGTGTCGCTCCATGGATTTGTTGTTGCTACTTGGTAGACTCCGGTGAGGTTGCGGATTGTTCGTTTCCGCATATTATTTGATGCGAATGTCTCGAAGACTGTTAATACCGTACTGGTACTGTTGGGGTGGTTCTCTGAGGCTAGCAGCTCTTCGCCACTTTTGGCCACCTGCCGCAGTATCCAACATGCTCGAAGGCTATGAGTTGGAGTGGCGCCCTCTGTACTATGAATTTTACAGGGTCTGCTGAGCCATCCCTCCAGTACGGTTCTGTGCCCTTTATGGGGTTTTCGCTTTTTGGTTTTTGTCCCGGGTGCCTGAGCATGATGCACCCTTTTGTTTCGGACTACGGTTGTGTTCGGAGCCGAATTGTCCCAAAACTTAGTTTCGGTTTTCCGGACACTTTCCATCGCACAATACTTTCGTACTATGGACGCCAGGTCAGCAAAGCGTGTAATTTCGCGACGACTTACGGAGTTCAAGATTCCCTTGTCCGTGCAATTGTTGCAGAAAATTGAGATTGCGTTTTCCTCACGGCAGTCCTTTATCCTGTCCATAACCAGGAGGAATCTGGCCCAGTAATGATGTACTATTTCAGCGGGCTCTTGCCGGATTTGAGATAGATCGCTTATGTCTGGGTGGGCGGGTGGAATTAAGTCCGGAACTCTGCCCCCCTTGAGGCTCAAGGGCCGAAAAGTTTCCGAATTTGGAAGCTTGGATTGCTGGATGTCGTCCAACGAATCTGGTCTGCTGCCTGACTTTAGGTTCAGTATTTGTTTGACGTCCGTCCCTCCGCGGGAATCCGGCATGGAGGGACCAGGAGTCCGGACACAAATAGTTTTTAATACAGGGGAAGAATCGCCGTGTTGTTCCTCTACCACAGCAACGTGATGGGTAACCTGTGGGGAGTCAATCTCTCTCAGATTGGGTTTAAGCCTAATATGATTGTAGTCTGTAGCGACTCCCAGGGCGGTGAAGCGATCCAAGAGCTTGTTTACGGAGGAGAGCTCCATCGGATCTAGCTGCTCGGTGAATTCCGAGTTGACATGAAGATCGCTTTCGATGACCCGAGAGGTCACCGTCGGAGCGGCGGCCGAACAGGCGGTCATAAGAAAACCACCTAGCCGGATAGTTTGACCGGCGGCCAAATCTGCTTTGGCAATGGTACCGTCTTTAAAGACGGGAAGAGGCATCCTTCCTGATCGCGACGGCACAGAGGAACTCTCAATGAAAGCACCAATGTCGGTGTCAAAACCGGCGGATCTCTGGTAGGGGGTCCCGAACTGTGTGTCTAGGCGGATGGTAATAGGAGACAAGGGACACGATGTTTTTACCCAGGTTCGGCCCTCTCGATGGAGGTAAAACCCTACTCCTCGCTTGATTGATATTGATGATATGGGTAGTACAAGAGTGGATCTACCAAGAGATCAAGGAGGCTAAACCCTAGAAGCTAGCCTATGGTATGATTGTTGTTAGTCCTATGGATTAAAAACCCTCCGGTTTATATAGGCACCGGAGAGGGCTAGGGTTACACAGAGTCGGTTACAATGGTAGGAGATCTACATATCCGTATTGCCAAGCTTGCCTTCCACGCCAAGGAAAGTCCCATCCGGACACGGGACGAAGTCTTCAATCTTGTATCTTCATAGTCTTGGAGTCCGGCCGATGATGATTGTTCGGCCATCCGGACAGCCCCTAGTACAGGACTCCCTCAGGGGGGTTAGAGTAACTAGTGTTCATGCATGCATTGGTAAACACATTTTTTTGTGAAGAACGACTACATTAGTTGAGTACTTTTGTAGACTTCAAAAACTATTCCACCGCCTCTACTATCTTCCTAAGAGTAGGTGAAATTTTTTGAATCGAGCCCTTTAAACTAGAAGGGAGGTAGTGGTACTCTAATAGCTAACCTTGTTGTGATGACAAGATAGGACATGGCACGCACCTGGACGGAGGAACTAGTCTCCATTGTGCATTTAAGTTTTGTCTGAAGTCAATGTACCTCTACTTTCACCAGACTTATAGAAAAATGTATCAACATTCACAATGTCAAGTCAATGTTTTTACACTCATTATAAAACGTAGTTCTTATACTCATGATAATCAGTATTGTAGATATTGATATTTTTAGTATAAATTTGGTCAATCACTTTGCAAACGGTTGATGGGAGTAAAAAGGACCAGAGGGAGTATCATGCATGTGGAGTAGGAAAAAAAATTGCTCAGTTATAGCCGGTCGAAGTCTCAAAGGGAGCGACCGCGCGGGAGGCGCGACGGTTGACGTAATTAGTGAAGTTACATCCACGTGCCGGCATGGCGTGCGAACAGGCAGAAGTTATACCGTCAGGCCTACGATATTGGTCTATAGTAGACATGACATCTAGTGGGTCCCGCATAGTTCTCGAGAACTCTTTGGGGGCTTGTAGCCGTTTATCCATCGGGCAATCCAGCAACCCCACGCCGTTCGCACGCCCTACTCGTCCTCATCTTCTACCATACAACAATTTGCTCCCAGTCGTCCCATCCTTTCACATTAGTTAGTTCCTAGTTTTTTTTGCGGGGTACAACAGTTCAACTTCTCCTAACCCTCCTCCAAAATCCATGGTCTCCCAAATCTCCATGGTCGCCGCTGAGTACCAGGTTAGAGCCATCACCAGCGATCAGTTCATCGTCATCTACACACGTGGATCCGCGACGGTGAAAGCATGGCTTGCTCGCTTCCTACGCATGTTCAATAGTTCAACGACTGAGTGGGTCGCTAGGCTAGATGTTGAGTAAGAAGGATCTAAAGGATGAAGAGAGGAAGAAGCCCTCCGTGATCCAGCTTTGCGTACATAATGTTTGCTTGGTCTACCACATATGCCATGTCGACGTTGAATGCCAGGATTTTAAGAACTTCCTCAAGGAGAAAAGAGTGAAATTCGTTACTGTAGACTTTAAGAACGACAGGGATGTCCTACGTCGGATAGGTCTCGTTGTAGGCCAGCCCTTCGATCTCCAGAAGGCAAGTGTCGGTGTCAAAACCGGCGGATCTCGGGTAGGGGGTCCCGAACTGTGCGTCTAGGCGGATGGTAACAGGAGACGAGGGACACAAGGTTTTTACCCAGGTTCAGGCCCTCTCGATGGAGGTAATACCCTACGTTCTACTTGATTAATATTGATGATATGGGTAGTACAAGAGTAGATCTACCACGAGATCAATGAGGCTAAACCCTAGAAGCTAGCCTATGGTATGATTGTTGAGATGTAATGTTGTGTCCTCACGGATCACGGCCCTCCGTTTATATAGACACCGGAGAGGCTAGGGTTACACAGAGTCGGTTACAATGGTAGGAGATCTACATATCCAGATGCCAAGCTTGCCTTCCACGCCAAGTAAAGTACCTTCCGGACACGAGCCGAGTCTTCAATCTTCTATCTTCGTAGTCCGGGAGTCCGCGGATATTGATAGTCCCGCTGTCCGGACACCCCTAGTCCAGACTCCCTCGGTAGCCCCGAACCAGTCTTCAATGACGATAAGTCCGGCGTGCATAATGTTCGGCATTGCAAGGCGGGTTCCTCCTTGAATAATCCGGAGAAGATAATGAACACCCAGGATAGTGTCCGGCTCGCAAAATAATTTCCACACTCCAACGTAGAGAATAAAACACATACACCGATCCAATCTGCGACGATTATGCGGCATGACATCACACCGCAGCCAAGCCTTTGTTTTAATTGTTTTTACTATTCCACCTCAGCACGTTTAGCGAAGCGGCTTCCTTGGCACGTCCTGTCGAAGCAGAGATCGTGTTCCCTTTATTCCGGATCCTCATCAATACGTGCGTGGGTAACCCAACCGCCTCTGCCGCCACGCCTCCTCTATCGAAGGGGAATCTCAAACGGTCACGGAGACGGCCCTTGGTATTATTTCCCCTTTATAAGAGGACCAAGGCATGTCCTTGTCTCTTAACCTCGCATCGAATCTTCCCTCTGCTCCTAATTCCAACACCAAGAGCTTCAGACTCGAGCGCTTCGGATCCACAGCAATGTCCGGCTCCGACCTCCAGGGCCGGTGGGTGCCCTCCTCCGTCACGTAGGAGGACATATTGAAGTTGCGTGAGGCCAAGTACCTGGCCTACGAAGTCTCGCACAGGTTGCCTGCCCCTGGGCAGGCCGTGCCAGCCCCCGAGCCCGGCGAATGTGTCATTTTCGCATCCCACCTCCGTCGGGGATTAGGCTTCCCGACGGATCCTTTCGTGAGGGGGCTTCTGTTCTTCTATGGGCTGGACTTCCACGACTTGGCTCCGGAGTCCATCCTCCATATCTCCGCATTCATTATTGTCTGCGAAGCCTTCCTGCGCGTCATCCCCACTTCGCCTGTGGCTGAAAACATTCAAGGTGGAGCCAAGATGATCGGGGCGCCGAAGGAGTGTGGCGGGCGACCATAAGCAAGATGGTCGATGCCCTGTGGCTCAAGGTTCCTTCCGAGGAACAGGACTGTGGCAGGAGGGTTCTACATCACCGCTCCAAGGCAGCAAGCAAAGCCGCCGCCTCCTTCCGCCTGGGACCTCCACAAAGAATCGATGTCGTGGGTCAACCAAGGGCTCAACTGGGGCCGCCCAAGGACGTGCCCGCACTGCAGAGGCAGGTCGGGATCTCCAAACAAGGGAGATCGATCCGTCAAGGTGATGCAGGTTATGCTAACTAGGCACCTCCTACCTGCAAACGCCGCCCTCTCCGCTTATGGGAGTTCAATCCGGAGGGACCTCGTATCCTCCAGCATTTCATGGGAGCAACACCCCCGGAGATGTACGAGCTGTTCTTCGGACCGCAAGTGGCGTGTCCGGATTCGACCGAGGATGCGGGACTAAGCCGCGATCGTCCGGATACTCAGGTAAATAGCTCAGAGCCCGGATATCCTGCTTGTATGCCTTTCAAAAGATCATCTCCTAACCCTTTTTATTCTTTACAGGAATGGGTGGCGCGATCAAGGCTGATAAGGTGTCCGCCCTCCCCGGAGACCGTGACCGGAGCCCGTGGCCGGTCGAATGTTGGAGGCCGCACCCACGTAGGGGGCGATGGGGAGATAAAGGAGCTGATTCTTTGTCCAAAGAGGCGATCAAGAGGAGAGGACCAAGGATCCCTCCTTCAGAGGGAAAGAGGACCGCCTCAAGATCCGGAGGTCAAAGCCCCTAGCGTGGGAAGAAATCTCACCGGGGGTCCGCGTCCGAGAGAATCCGGACGCGCAATCATCGCCTAAGGACCAGCCTCCAACGAGCCGTGAGTATGAAAGAGGAAGTTTAATAAGAAAGTACCTTCGCTTTTATGCTTGTAGTAACCGAAATATTTATATCGCAGTTCGGATCTGCAGCCGCCTCGAGATGAGTTCGTCCTCGGGGATCTTCTTCCGGAGATGATGGAGAGCGATACGCCCGTCCGACGCTACGCGCCGCCGAATGAGGCAAAGCGAGCCCGAAGTGTCGCCACGGGGGCGCCCCGAGTCCGGAGGGGTCAAGAGTTCAACACCCACCAGAGTCCGCCGGAGAATCAAGAGTTTGCTTGAGAGGGCGCCCATTTGAAAGATCACCGCGTTACGCGCACGGTGGTTGGAAGGATTTCGTCTACCGAAAGCGGATTGCGTGATGCTGCCATGAGCTTGCTGGCGGGATTTGAGGTATGCAAAAATAGCGTACCCCTTTGCTTTTTAACAGTTGTGCATATAAAAGATGCGCTCTGTATAGATAGTAGCCCCTGAGACTCGGTAGGTTGTCGAAGATGACAGCGTGCCGAGGATCGAAAATCTAGATATCTCAGGTAATAATTAACGCCGTCCTGATATAGGTGGCGGATAGTCCGGGGCCAGCCGATCGATCAGTTGTTTAACGAGTCGGCAACTGGACATGGCAGATGCTGACGTAGCACTTGTCAATCAGCGACTTGACGAGTCGCAAGGTAGATAAATTCTCCATAGCTGTTTTATTGGGTGGGTTAAAGCCCTCCTCTGATAAGTTATGTGCTGTTTATACAGACAGTGCTGCTGCTGTGAAGAGACTTCGGGCCGAGCTTACACAAGCTAAGGAACAAGCCCGAAGGAGTGATGCGGCTGCCGCGAGGGCGGCCGAGGAGTTGAAGGCCGAAAAGGCTGCGCACTGCCTAAGCAGGGCGGAAGTGGCCGAATTGGCTAAAAATTGAAAGCATGCTACCGACCGTAGCGAGGCTCTTGAAAAGGAGCGCCTATTGGAGCGGGAAGGCCTGAAGAAGGCTACCGCCGAGACCAAGGATGCCCGCTCTGCAATGCGAGCTATGAAGGAGGAGCTGCGCCAAGCCGGAGAAATCACGGCCGCAGGCCGCTTCTCATCGTCGCCCGTTTATGGATGCCGTATGCCCAATTTGAAGCAGTGGAGTTCGGAGGATCCTTACATGGACTTGGCTGTGAGTGCGGCCGACGCCGTTAAGCACTTCCGAGCCGGGGATCACGAGGTGGAAGAGTTATATTGACTCAATTCCACAGTCCGGATCGCCCTCTCCGCCGTCGGACAAGTTGGCGAATGGGCGAACTGAATAGACTGTCCGGCTGGCTATGATCGACATCGTGGCCCATGTATGGCCGAGAGGTCCAAGGCAACGAGCTATTTTGGCCTACTACAGCAGTTCCTTGGGCGTGCCGCATATCAAGGAGATGAAGCGGTCGGCCTGCATAGAGGGCGCGGATGGCTCGCCCGTGTGAAGGCGCAGATGTCCGGAGATGGATGCCACCACTATTGTTGCCCAGGTTCGATGGGAACCGCTTCCTGCCGAACATTATTTCGGGAAGTTATGCGCGCGCCAGATAATAGAGTCGCAGTGGTCGAAGAATGTAACGTTCAATTGAACGCATTAACTTGTTTATGAATGATTATAGTATGAATGCTTTTTATACTTGTGCTTCCAAGTAATAGTACTTCTCCTTGCGGCCGTTTTAAGTATACTTGTGTATAACCTGAAAGATGCAGTCTTCGTCTTCAGCCCCCATGCACAAGGTGCTGGGGTGTTCGCAAAATAGCGCTTTTTCAAACTTTAATCCGACGTCTCGGTCCTGTTATAAGGAGGTGGTAGCGTAGCGAACGAGGTAATCCGGACTATAATGCTTTATCTCTTTCACTTAGCCAATGGAGCTCGAGGGTGGGGCTACGACATAGCCCCTAATGGCACCGCACATCTCCGGATTCGGGGTGCGATGTGCCTGATCGAAGCGCCCTTCACAAAGCGGGAATTCTAAACATTCCGTAGTCAATCAAGTGGCTGACCAGACTCTCGCTACATCATGACAGTCAGTTTTCGGCTTTCTCTACTGAGGTGCTCACCCAGCCGAACTGGGGCACAATCGTAGTAGTTCTCCTGGTGCCGCGTTAGCCGGATGATACGGAACGTAAGGCAGCAAAACACAGGAGCCGGGCAAACCCAACATTTGACCAAAGACATGATTCGGAGCTGATGCATATAGTGCCCAACTTGAGACGCCGAACACTCCCTGAGGTGTTCGGACTTTATGATAACGGGCAGAATTATACCCTAAGCCCCTTGTGTCCAGGTATGGGCGTTGTCTTCTGACGCGGCCAATGCCAAATCGTCGAGTCCGCCGGCTATAGGAAGAAGCCGAGGCTGATATAGCAACAAGAGACAGTAATAAAAGGTCCACGAGGGTCTTAATCTAAAAAGAAACCTTGCGACGGGTCCCTACTACACGCTCGCTGTGTTCCGTTGTGCCATTATCCTCGATCGGGTACGCACGCTGCTCATCTCAGAGAAAGAGAGGAACATTTCAAAAATAGTTCGTATGAAAATAATGCAAAAGAATAAGCGTAAATAATTAAGGGTAGGTTTATATGAAACCGATATTAATCGTAGCGCGCAGCCCTTGTGAAAGGGTATGCGGCTAGGGAGCCCTAGCTCGCTGAGTCCGGATTCGCCTATCCGAGTCCGGGGCTTTATGACCTCGCCGAAATAGTGCCGTGGACCGGCATCTTAAGTGTAAGAGATGCGTAATGCGGTATGGCATTGAAGCGGACAAAAGCCTTCGTCCTAATAGTGCTTGATGTTCACTTTTAAATGGGACGATATGGAAAATTAACTTTTCTCGTCGGAAATTGTTCGGTGATCCAACACGACTTTTGAGTAATATCGAGCCCGTGCACTTGGCGTAAGGGCGGCGTAACTCCTTTGAAGGAAGTGCGGCTGTGTCGAATTTTGGTAGGGTCTATCCCCATCCGACGGATTGTATTTGAATATAGCAGGTTTAAGTCATCGCCTCCGCCCATTAGGACGCTTTGTGAATTGTAGTCCGTCTATTATCGGATTCAATATCGAGTCCGTCCCGTGGTTCAACACTTTTGGAATAATCCCGTGGTCGAAAGTGATTGGTTTGATATCCAATCTCTACGGTTTGTGGGGCGGACCATGCGCAGCTCTTTTTAGAAAGTGCCATTGTTTTTCCGTATCCTCACATGAAGTGAGTTTACGCTTTAACCCTTGTGGGAAAGTCTTTTGTTTTCCGGTGCCCTGCTGGCGGGTTTATCTTCTTCGCTGACGCGTCGAGCCCCTTTTGCGTTCGGCGTTTAATCGGCGGACTGTTTGAAAACCCAACAATCCTCGTGGGTGTGATTTGCGAGCCTTCCGGGTACCGTGGATTTGACAGATCCGACCCAGGATTTTGTGTAGGTTAGACAGTTAAATCATTGTCGTCCTTGATGGGTTGAGCTTTATTATTCGCCGTGAGCTTTTAAATCCGGCGCCGATCGCCGTGCTCTTTGGGCTTTTCTCTTTATTCCGACGCTGATCTTTTCTCGCCCCGTGATTTTCCGCTTTCCATCTCTTGTCTCGATGTACTTGGGTCGCTGGTGCTGCTTCTTGCCAACCAGCTGTCCTCTCCTCGCACAAAAGCGGGTCATGAGGCTTGTTAATGCGGTCATTGTCCTCGGTTTTTCTTGACCGAGGTGTCTGGCAAGCCATTCGTCTCGGACATTGTGCTTGAAAGCTGCTAAGGCTTCGGCGTCCGGACAGTTGACTATTTGATTCTTTTTGGTGAGGAACCTGTTCCTGCACTTCACGCTGACTCTCCTGCTGTTGAGTTATGTGACTTAAGTCGCTCAGATCCGGAGGCCGGACATAAGTCCCTTGAAAGTTTGCTCTAAACGCTTCCTCGAGCTCTTCCCAACTTCCAACAAGTTTTCTAGGAGGCTTTTGAGCCAATGACGAGCTGGCCCTTTGAGTTTGAGGGTAGATATTTTATGGCGTGAGATCGCCTCCTCCGCCATATGTATATGTAATATATAGTCTTCTATCCGCATCGGGTCTGTTGTTCCATCGTAGGCTTCTATGTTTATGGGTTTAAACCCTGCTTGAATTCATGTTCCAAAGACTTCGTCTGTGAAGCATAGTGGGTGTGCGGCACCTCAGACTTGCTATCGCTGCTGTCGTCCGGACACTTGACGTGTTCCTTTGCTTATTGGGGCTTTCCTTTTGGGTCCATAGATGGACCTGGCAGGGCCATTGGACGGTGGGGGCTTTACGGCCTCTTCGTCGAATTCTGGGAGCAGCTTGCGCTTTGGGTAGCTCTTCGTTGGTGGTGTTGCCTTGTTTGTCTGCGGGTTTTGAGCACTTTGCTCCATCTTATCCGGAGCGCATCTTCCGCTGTGTTGAGCTTCCGCTTTTCCTCCTTCAGCTTCTTGTCTGTAGCGGTGAGCCTGCGCTTATGAAGATTTTGTTCGACGGGCTCTTGAGTTCGTCGTCCGGGGCTTGATTCGTCCTCGGAGGGAAGTACATAGTTGTGATCCTCAACCTTTTCTTCCGCCGCCTTTCGTGAGGCGTGCTTCTTCATCCTCCTTCGCTGATTCTTGCTGGAGGGTTTGTCTTGATACTCTCCGGAGTGTTATTATCTCCGTGCATCGGATTCTCCATTCTTCTTGTGGCGGATTTAGAGCGGCGCCCGGGCGCTTGGGTTGCTTCTTTAAAGAATCTTCCTCCGCTGCTTTCTCGCCATCCCTTCTTTTGGGGTATCCACCATGTAAACGCTATATGACGAGGCGGCCTTCCAAAGGTCCGTGGGCGCTGGTCTGATCGCCTCCGCATCGCCGTCCAGAGCGTCGATGTCGCCGGAGTCGTAGTCTAGCATGTCGGTTAGATCCTCGGCTGGCTACAAAGTGGGTGGTGGGTGGGCTCAATTTCTTCGTCGTCTGAATCTCCAACCATCCTGGCCATAGTCCGCCAGATTCTCCGATAGCGAGAGATGCTTCAGAGAATTCAAGATATCGCCAAAAGGCGAGTGTTGAAAGATGTCCGCGGCGGTGAATTCCATAACCGCGCCTAATCTGGTTTAATCGGCAGGGCGCTGGAGGCTCGAGTCCGCAAGGAGTCCGTGCCTCGGGATCACAAATTTCGCGGGGACAAGATTGGTGTTTGGCTCCATCGCCGTAGATGTTGAAGCCCCCGAGGCGGCATCTATCCACCGACCCTCGTCATGGGCGATCGGCTCCGAGCAATTAGCCGGGGTGGATTCAAGTGCGGCCACCAAAGCACTGTGTGGCGGCAGAGCTAGATCATGCCCATCGTCACAGTGCGGCGCGCTTGGCTGTGGCTCGAGTCCGTCGAAGATCAAGTCTCCGCGGTTATCGGCCGTGAAGTTTAGGCTTCCGAATCTGACCTGACGGCCAGGGGCGTAGCTTTCGATCTGCTCCAGATGGCCAAGAGAGTTGGCCCGCAGCAAAGCCGCCGAATATGAAGATCTGTCCGGGAGGAAAGTCTCACCGACAGCGTCAAAGATTGAAGATGCCATCGAGCCTATTGGTGACGACACGAGGAACTCTCAATGAAAGCACCAATGTCGGTGTCAAACCGCGGATCTCGGTAGGGGGTCCCGAATCTGTGCGCCTAGGCGGATGGTAACAGGAGACGAGGGACACAATGTTTTACCTGTGTTCAGGCCCTCTCGATGGAGGTAATACCCTACGCCCCGCTTGATTAATATTGATGATATGGGTAGTAGAGGAGTAGATCTACCACGAGATCAATGAGGCTAAACCCTAGAAGCTAGCCTATGGTATGATTGTTGAGATGTAATGTTGTGTCCTACGGACTCGGCCCTCCGGTTTATATAGACACCGGAGAGGCTAGGGTTACACAGAGTCGGTTACAATGGTAGGAGATCTACATATCCAGATTGCCAAGCTTGCCTTCCACGCCAAGTAAAGTACCTTCCTGACACGAGCCGAGTCTTCAATCTTCTATCTTCGTAGTCTGGGAGTCCGGCGGATATTGATAGTCCGGCTGTCCGGACACCCCCTAGTCCAGGACTCCCTCAGCAAGCCTGGTGTCCTCCTCTCAACCTTCAATGTTGACCCTGGCAGCAGCCATGATTGATCCTTCGTACGCTAAACTAACGAAACCTCATCACGAGTTTGATCATGCATGGGAGTCGAAGACATTAGATGAAGATCACATCCTATACGCAGCAATGGATGCCTACCTTTGTTTAAATATCTACAAGGGTTGGATGAAGAAGCAGAGCCCAATGTCCGGTTCAAGCAAAGAAGCATCAGCTAAGAGGAAGAGGAAGAGGGACGAGGACTAAGTCGAGGACGTGGACTCAGACCGAGTAGGTGGCGTTGTCGCCTGTGGCCGGCCCGAGGGGGGACAGGGGGGCACCTGGCCCCCAAATCCGGGGCCCCTCTAACCGTGTATGCATGTACGCAAAGCAGGTCGATCACGTCTTACGTTGTCATGTTTTCATCGTTGCGATCCATCCATCCCTTTCGCTGAGATACTTGGCCTGGCCCAATGCGTGGGTGGATGACCAATGCTACCGAGGCCTAGGAAGCACACAATACACTCGTCTCCTTTTCTCTTCGTCGCGCGTGGATGCCCATCGCCCGCCGCCGACGCCAAACTTCAGGTCCCAATCGCGGCAAGGCCACTGCCGCCGATGCTATGACGACAGCGAGGGAGGAGAAGCACGCAGGTGCGCTGTTCTTCAGGCCCTGGTAAGGATCTCTTCCCTGTTTTTTGATTGAATCTCGATGGAAAGAAATAGTCACCATGAGCAGGATTTAAGTTTGGCATTCAAAAATTAGGCTCGTGATGTTACTGTTGGATTTAGAGAAATTATGAGTAGGGGATGATGTCAACTGAAGCAGCATTAACCCCTTAGTTATGTCGAATTTTGTATGACACTTGTCTGTTCAATTAACTTGCTCATCAATTTTATGGTTTCGTAGTGATTCTGCAAAATCAATTTTCTCAAAAGCATTCAGATGGTTCCTTCCTTTTATAAAGTTTCAACATATATCTTCAGGATCAAAGTTGATAGAAAACAGTGCCTTTTGGATCTGGAGATGGTATCTAGTAATATACTGAATATTCTGCTCATCAGTTTTCTCATATAGTTTATGACATTCAACTCATTATCTGTGCTATCTGTAGAGCTTTGAAGATGGTTCAATGCTCAAGGACATGTATAAGGAGGGACTGGATGTCTGAATGATGGCCGAGGTATGCTGGCTTATGTATAGTTATTGTCATTCTATAAGAAGTATGAACATCTTTTAAGTAGCCATATAGTTAGTAGAAACGATGTGAGGTTTGTAAATTTCCAAGGGAGCTTAAATAGTTTGGTAACTTCAAAAATTATTGAATGAGATTTATATTGCTACCATAGTAAACATAATTGCTTCTAGCTATGTTAGAGGAAAATTTTAAGGTAAATGATAGAATATTTGATTTTGGATGCACTTTACTATACTGCTTATTAATAATATTTCACATATACGTATATTGAATATTATTGTGATGTTTATATTGAGGGCCCCTAATTCTAGTCTCGCCCCGGGCACCAGAAATCTCAGGACCGGCCCTGGTGCCGTCGCTCATGCTGGTTCTATTGCGGTGTTAAGCAGACTAGTTGATTAGTTTATTTTCAAGGGTGTGTTGTGCTGACACTACTAGGGAAAACCTTATACACAGAAATTTAGCAACAACGCGGGTCAAAAAAGGGCGCTAGTGCTACATAGCAGTAGCGGTTGAGAAGAAACCGCGCTACAGGTACAACCTTAGCAGTAGCGCGTGTAGTGGCAAAAGCGCTACTACTAATATTCCCATTGCTAGAATGATAGGTTCAAGATAGCAGTAGCAGTGCTTGGAAGAAGCGCTACATCGTTAGGGCATAAGTAGTAGCTGCTTCCTAAGAAGAGCAGCACTACTAACGGAAATAAAATAAGATGAAAAATAAATAGAAAAGTAAATGAAAATGAAATAAATAGAAAAAGGAGAAAGGAAAAATAAAATGTAAAGAAAAATAAATGAAAAGCTAAAAACGGAGGAAGGCATAGCAGAAGCGCAGGTTCGTAAGAGGCGCTTATAGCTAACGAGCTGCATCACAGTGTCCTAGACCCCCGCTTATAGAAACAGAAAAGGAAATTAAAAATGGAAGAAAATTACATAGTTATAGCAAAGCAGCTGCTTTTGTAAAAACCGCTATAGTTATCTTAGCTATAGCACGCTTACTCAAACGCCACCGCTAAGTTTGACTTAACCAAAAACTGCTTCGCCACCACTTCTCCCCAAATCCTCAACCCACCTCGCCGCTTATCTCCCGACGGTTGTCGCCACATTTTGCCGCTGCCTCGCCGACGCCGACGCCACCAGAGCTGTGCGGCCGCCGACACCACCGAGCCACGCCTAACGCCACGGGTCAGCCGACACCACCGATCCTTCTCGCCACAACTCCCTCCTCGCTGCCACCGGAGACGCCTCACCTCCCTTTGCCACCATCGCCTCCTCGCCACCATCGAGCTATCCTCCCAGAAGCCCCACCCCCTCTCTCTCTCTCATGCATAGGTTAGATAGTTTAATTAGGTTAATTATCTAGGTTAGGGCAAAAATTTAGTTAGGGCTTTGACAGAGAAGTAGTTAGGTTAACTAGTTTAATTAGGTTAATTATCGAGGTTAGTGAAAAAATTTAGTTAGGGCTTTGACAGAGAACTAGTCAGGTTAACTAGTTTAATTAGGTTAATTATCTAGGTTAATTAGTGCAAAAATTTATTTAGGGCTTTGACAGAGAACTAGCTATGCTAACTAGTTTAATTAGGGTTAATTATCTAGGTAAACTAGATTAACTAACTAGGTTAAATAGGTAGGTTAATTAGGTTCGTTGGATTAACAAGCTAGGTTAAGTAGGTTGGCTAGGTTAGAGGAAAATTTTATTTTAGAGCATTAGGTCAGAAGGGTTAGAGAAATGGAGTTCTTTTGCAATTTAATTGGGTTCTGTCCTAGGTAGAGAAGGGTTAGAGATAATAATGTGTGTTTGTGTGAGAGAGAGAGGAATAGCTAGATCAACCTAATTTTGGTTCTATCCTAGGCAGAGAAGTGTTTAGTGAGGTCATTTTGCAAAGGTTTTTGATTTTTGAAAAGACCACTATTTTTCAAGGAAAAGAATTTAGGCAGATTTTATTTTGAAGATGATCCCTTCCTAGACTTTTATTGTTGATTATATCTTTTCATTGAAGTGGTCATGTTATATCTTTTCATTGAAGTTGTTCGATTGTGCCCAAGTGGCTTTGTTGTTTCTAGGTTATGATAGCAGGGTTTATAGTTTTGCCGAATGTTGATTCATTTCGCTCGCAATTTCAGGTTCTCAATTTGTCCACTTTTTAGCAAAGGTCATGCCGAAATTTTCCGTGAATTTTGGCATGACTTGTGCTACAAACTAGGACATATCGAGTGCCCGGGATATGCCGCACCAGGAAGGAGTCAACATTCCTGCAAAACAATAGGCCTTTTTATGTCATTATTCATTTTATTAGGTCTAGATTTAATCATAGGAAACATGGCTAGCAACGATGAAGGACAGGGTTCTGGTGATTATGCACGACGCTTCACGGGCGGCGCATTTAATTTTTTAGCCTTACAAACGATCAACCGATGTTGTTGCTGCCCACCGTGGCTTCGGGATCGAGAACGACACGCAGACCGTGTTGAGATCGAGACCGTGCCGAGACTCAGACCGGCATCGAGACCGGTGCTGAGACTGAGACCGGTGCTGCCTCGGGGAGCGGAGCTGGTGTAGAACCGAAAGCAAAGAGGCAACGACTTCCTTACAAACTCAGGACTACTAGACTGGTGGTCACAGAGGAGGACGATGGAAATTTTGAGCCAAAGGCGCCCGATGAAGGGCGCGCGTGCTACGACAATCAAATAGGCTGCATCGTACGGACAACCGCCACCATCAACGATGAGAAACTACAGAAGATAGAAAATATGAGGAGCTCCCTCCTAAAGAAGTTTCACTAGATATTCTTGTTCCCGGGCTGGAATGAGAAGGATTATGAAGATCCAGACGATGACCCAGCAATGAAGAAGATAAACAAACACGCCATGACCAAGTTTAGCGGCGCGTTGGCCGCCTGGAAAACTCGAGTGAAAGCAAAGATCATCAACAAGAAGGAACCCTACTCCGAGATTGTAAAGGATAATCCGACAATCACTGAAGAGCAGTTTCAAATATTCAAGGAGGCTTGCAAGGCCGAAGCTGCCAAAAAGTCTAAGTACATGAAGGGGCTTCAAGAGAGGAATATTGGGAGCCACCACCGGAAGTCGTGGTTACGGGCGAAAGAGGTCCAAATGCGCCAAGGAGGACGCAGAAGTCGCGAACCGGGCATCCTGCACTTTGGCGGATTTCACCGCCCCGCAGGAGTGTGACGCCCCGAGGGCCCGCACCATTGGGACCCAAAGAAGAAGGTTGATGAGACAACACCACCATTATGGAGTTCATGAGACTGCTGTAATTTTAGTTTCGATCAATTCGACCGCACACGCTAGTCATATTTGTAAACGCATCCTTGTGCCTTTTGCGAGAGAGAGCAGCACCAGATTGCGGCCGAAAGCGACTCGCCATCCGAGGCATCGGTGAGGCCCAAGCGGGGACACTCCATTCAACGGGCGCTGAACATATTGAAACGAGAACCGTGGATACCGACCGTCAGATGGACGCGCGCACGGTGTTCGAGACAGCGCCCACGTGGAAGAAGTACTACCATGAGACCACGGAGGAGAGAAAGGAAAGACGGAGGTTAATCAAGAAAACATCGACAAGAAGGTTGAGATTATGCTTGAGAAGAAATCATCTCGCATACCGCAACAAATGCCGTAGCTGCCACAAAAGGTGGTTGCAGATTTGTCTACTTCCTTGGTGACGGGCATTTTCACTTGGACAAGGCAAAATCCAGAAAAATATGCAGAGGACTTTCCCTTGTCGACTTCTTGGGAGCAGCTCGACTAGCGCCAGACCAGCACTCGCCCCCGAGACTGCTCCCACACCTGCTCCTCGCACCGCTCCCGTGACCTTCTCCTCGCAGACGGCTCGTGACTCTTCTCGCACTGCCTCAAGACCGATTTCCAGACCGGACGTGTTCGGTGGTGCCTCATATTTGGCTGAGCTCAACGCCTCATGGTATCTATCACATCAATTCTTCAATATAAATGTATAATCTCCCGCTGCTGCTTTCGGATGTCTCACGCAGCATTTTTCTTTGCAGTCGATTTACCCCTGCGGCACCATATTGTACACCATCGGCGCACTGTAAGGTGGACGTGGGGAAGGCGACGATAATGGAGCCGAAGGAACCATTGTTCCACAGCCGCCGATCCCTAACGCCTTTCAAGATTTCCATGGCTGTCAGGTCAAACCGGGCCACGAGAATTTGCCTCCCTCTAATACTAGTGGGGATGACGACGAGACTCTCAAGGCATGCTTGGTGATTGTTGCAATGGGTGGGTCCTGTTAGGCCAAAGAGTCTACTTCGCTTGATGCGCCGGGAGCACACCCACGAGCACGCAGCCTCAGCCGGTGTCGGTAGAGCTAAAGTAGGGGTACCTTAGTACCTCAACTTGTGCACGGGCGGTTGCAAAGACTCGTGGAAGGCTCACCGCCAGGCCTCGCCAAGACCCTCCGTCATTTCCATTTACTGCCATTCAAGAACAAATTATCAACCAAGTAGATAAAGCCCAAGCAAGAGGAGCTTGCGGAAGTAAAGGCCCCGCAAGAAGAGCTTGCCGAAGGACAAGGCCCCCGCAAGAGGAGCTTACCGAAGGCCAACCAAGACGCTTCAGAAGACTTGCCGCGACGCTTCGCCCCCAGCAGTACGGGCGACCGCAAGCTTGCCGGGCGGGATAAGAGAAGGGTCCGCGGCGTCAGGCGCCATGGCGACAAGGCTGCCACCTCGCACTCCAAGCTCCAGCCAAGATCCAACGACGTGTCACCCTGTGGCCATCCCAGAGCATGTGGCGAGGCGTCAGGCAGCCATGCGTGCGAGGTGGCGTTAAGTGACAAGGAGGCCATCGTATGCTCGGGTGGCGCCCTAACGGTCGCTTCTTGCACCGAGGGCGACCGACGGGCATTAAATGCCCTTGTCCCCTCGCCGCCGAGTTAGGTAGGGGACACTGCGACACCGCTGTACCAACCTGCGCTGTATTTTTACCCTCTCCTCACGCTGTTACACCTGCCGTGACCCCTTTAGACTATAAAAGGGAGGCCCATGCGCACGTGAGAGGGGTTCGGTCCATTTGACACATCCAACACTACTACACGCCACGCCATGAGCAAGAACAAATACAAACACAAAGCAGAAGAGGAGTTTTATCTCTCCAGAGAGCCCGGTTGGGTAAAACCCCTGCTGTCGCCGGCTCGACCGCTCACACACAACCCCGCCTTGCCGGACCAGTAGGGGCCCTTTGCCCCATAGGTGCTCGTGCTCCACACGACATCTTTTGGTGCGCCAGTAGGGGGGCCGAGGTCGTGGCGCGATCTCGATCCGGCTCACGCTGCTACATTAGCATCTTCATCGGCATGGCACCAAAGAAGAAAACTTCAGAGGTAGCCGCTCCGTCTGCGACTGTCCTACCGCCCCCAGAGCAAACGGGCGGTGGGGTGGACGCCACGGAGGAGCGGGCGCCAGCAGGGGACTCACATCGCCACCCGCCCAAGGACAAGGCCCCGCAAGGTTCAGCGTCGACATCCGCCGCACCCTCCCAGAGGTGCAAGATCGACAACGCCACGGGCGCCTCGCTGCCGGCTCGCTGGAGCAAGGCCAGGCTGGTGGGTCGCGAGACGCTCAAGGCCAAGATGCGCGCCAAAGACGCCGCACGAGCGCTGCGCGGTCATCTGACGAGATGTTGCTCCTTCTAACACCTAGAAGTTTGAGCATGTCTCGCACTCGCCGCCACCACCGCCACCTAAGACTCCGGAGGAAGCGCTGTTCGAGCCCAGCTATTTCGATTACCTCCGCCGCAGACAAGATCGACGACCGAGGGCCGCTATTCACAAATTTCATTGGCTTCGCTATCGCCGATAAGCCCCGCAAACGAAAGCACGCTGCCGCGCAAGACGCCAGAGGAGGCCGGTATGCGATAAGACAAAGGGTGCCACCACTGCGGCACTCCCCGCCCCGATGGCCGAGATCGCCGACTGGCAGGCTAACCTCGACGCCGACTCCACCGCATCGCCGGACCCGCGAGCTCATGATCAACACCACGCTCTCAAGAACGATGACACGAAGACGCCAGACCGATCGAAGCGCAGAAGGGATGCGCTGGCGTCACCTCGACCAGCGCAGCTGGGCCCATCGCCGATATGCATGCGCCAGGGAACTAAGCGATTTGCCAGACGCTGCAGGTTGCCCGCTGCTCACCCGTGAGCTGCGGCAAGTCCAAAGGGCCCAATACTAAGAACTTCAAGCCCGACGCGTCGAGAAGTACGGCGGCAGGATACATCCGCTGAATTCTCAAGATTACACCATCGCGTGCAAAGCTGCCGAGGGCGCGACGAGAAGATCCTCGCCAACTACTTCCGCCGGTGCTCAAGCTTCAACGCCGATCTTGGCTCATGCACTTGCCGGACAACTCCATCTCGCGGGCGACCTGCCATCAGTTTGTCGGCGCTTTCATAGGCGGCCACAAGCCTCATGGCCGTGGAGAGCGACCTTCACTTGCTCGCCCGTATGGAGGAGAACCTCGCGCAAGTACATACAGAGATTCAGCCAGTGTAGCGCAACATCCTGCACGCCCACCTCGCCGCAGCTTATCGCCGCATTCCATCGTAACGCATGCGAATCAAGCAGGATGAGGGAGGAGATGGCGATGTGCAAGATTAGAGATGTCAGTGAGCTGTACGCTCTGGCCGACAAGTGTGCACGGGCTGAGGAGGGGAGGAAAATCCCCGGAGAGACTGCAGGAGCAGAAGGATCTGATAGTGTGGATGCCGCCCCGGCAAGGAAGAACCGGAGGCGGGGCAACAGAAAAAGAAAGACTAAGGATGTGCTAGTTGTCGAGCATTCTGGCGACGGAGGCGGCTCCGACAAGGCCAAAGCTAGTGAGTCGGGCGAGGCTGTGGTAGCCGCCGACAAGCAGGACGGCTCCGGCAAGCAGTATTGCAAGATCCAACGCACCAAGGGCCATGACCTCTAAGCCTGCAAGAAAGTTGAGCAGATGGCGGAGCTATAGAAAGCTGAGTACGAGCGCCGCGACAAGGAGAGGGCCCAGGGAGGTGGCGGAGGATCCGCAAGAAGCTTCCCGCCCGGGAGGGCGCCAGCAGGCTGCCGCTGCAAGGAGACAGCCTCTGTACGCCGATAAGGACGAAGACGAAGATGAAGATGATGAAATGGAGGAAGATGAGACCGACGATCAGGAATTTCAAAAGGCAACAGAGGTGTTGTGCATCGACGGAGGTGTCGCACACCTCGCACCACCAACTCAAACAAAGGCGAGAGGTGAGCGCAGCGAGAACCGTCTGCTGAATCGCCGAAGCCCCAAGGCGGTCCAAAGCACGCCCATCATCTTCGGCGTTGAGGATCACCCCGACAGCATCATCGCGTCGGGTGCTGGCCGATGTTGGTCTCGCCAACAATCCACAACCTCAAGGTCACGAAGATGTTGGTCGACGGTGGGGCCAGCTCAATCTGATCTCTCCGCAGTTGCTCAAGAAACTCCAGATCCCCGACAGCGAAGCTCAAGAGATCGGCACCTTTCAAGGAATAAATCCAGAAGGAGCAAGCCGGGAAGATCACATCGCCAAGGACGCTAT
This sequence comes from Aegilops speltoides, assembly GCA_021437245.1. NCBI lineage: Eukaryota > Viridiplantae > Streptophyta > Magnoliopsida > Poales > Poaceae > Aegilops > Aegilops speltoides. The sequence goes on along the minus strand of JAHHZJ010001439.1, from coordinate 7,581 downwards.
GGCAGCGAGCTGAATTTCGTGACAGAGAGTCACATTTGATGTTGCTGATTTCCATTACCCTACAATGGGATACTAGGCCGCCCAACCGCCAAATTCATGGAAGCATCTCATTACGCCTACAATGCGCTAAGATGCCCGGGTCCGATAAGTGTCATTTCTGTCCAAGGCGACAAGAAGGATGCACTTATCTACACCGACAAGATCTACCGAAGCAAAGAGCCACAAGCAGAGCGCAGAAACCACTTGTCACTCAAGCTCCCTCAGAGAAGAAGATGGCCAAGTCCGCAAGAGTAGCTCGATGCCCACTCCAAAGAAGCGCACTTCATGAGTGCTGCGCTACCTCAAGGACGCACCATCGAGCTCCACCGCAAGTGCAAGAGGGCAAAGGCAGCTTCACCAGAGACTAAGAAAGTGGCCGCCATGAGGACGGCATCGGTGGTACTCTTCACCATCGCTGCACGCTTGATCCTAAATAGGAAAGCCGTTGTTTTCTCATGCGTAATGTCGATGTGTTTATGGCAACCATCTCGACATCCCCGTGTTCCTGTGGAAGTAATCGAGCACCACCTGCCGCCTCGCCTCACGCACGGCCCGCCAAGGCGCAGAGTCGAAACAAGCAAGGAGAGACAAGAGTTCATTGCGAAGAGATCAAGAAGTTGGAAGCAAAGCAGGTCTGGTCCGAGGAGTGCTCCATCCAACGTGGTTAGCCAATCCAGTAGTCGCGGCGCAAGGCAAACGGGAAGTGGAGGCTTTGTATTGACTTCACCGATGTTAATAAAGCTTGTCCCAAGGATCCATTTCTGCCGCCATTGACCAGATTGTCGAGTCCACGCGGGTTGCGATCCGCTTTCATTCCTTGATGCATACTCAGATATCATCGATCTTCATGGCGAAGAAGATGAAGAGAAAACCGCATTCATTACTCCATGTGGCACGCATCGCTTCGACAGATGCCTTCGGACTAAAGAATGCTGGTTCAACATTTGCAAGAGTAGTCAGCCATGCTTTTGAGCCACAAATTGCACGTAAATGTAGAAGATTACATGGACGATATAGTGGTCAAGAGCAAGGACAAAGAGACTCGATCCAAGATTTGATGAGACTTTTGCAAATCTGCGCAAGGTCAATCTCAGTTGAACCCCGAGAAGTGTGTGTTCGAGTTCCTTCCGCAAGCTTCTCGGTTCTTTTGTAAACTCGTGAGGGGATTGAAGCCAATCCCGACAAGATCAAGGCCATTGAGCAGATTGAAGCCCAAAGCGCCGCAAGGATGTGCGAAGGCTTGCCGTCCGCTGTTGCTCTTAGTAGATTGATTTCCAAGTTCGTGAACGCGCTCGCCATTTTTCAAAATCTTGAAAAAGGCGGGTCCCATGAAATGGACCTCAGAGTTGAGGCTGCGCCGCAAGACCAAGAATATTTGTCCTCCACCCTAACACTTGTCGCACCTAAGCCACAAGAGAAGTTGCTGCTATCTCGGGCGGCAACCAATCAAGTGGTTAGTGCTGCGTTAGTGGCGGAGAGGGAGGCGGATGATGAGCCAAAGCATGCTAAGCGAGTCCAATGGCAAGCGTGTGGGGCCCGACAAGCTCGCCCGCAAACCCTGATCCGACAAGTTCGCCCGCCAAGGATGGATCTGCGGCAATGCCGGAAGAAAACAGAAGAAGAAGGTGCAGCACCCAGCCATTTTGTCGGCCCTTTGCAGGGGGGCTAGATCAAGGTACTGTGTGCAGAAGTTGCTTTCGCCTAGTCATGGCTCTCAAGGAAGCTGCGCCATTACTTTCAAGCACATGAGATCATAGTTGTCACCGCTTCCGCTGAAGAGGATATCAGAGAATCAAGAAGCAACAGCAGTGATTGTCGAGTGGGCACGGAACTGCAAGCTTTGGCCTCAAGTTTGAGAGTACCTCAACTATTCAAAGCCGAGCATTGGCAGAGTTCATAGCAGAGTGGATGCCGACACCCGATGAAGAAACTCCGGAGAGGAGCATCCCCGTCAAGGAAGCGAGCAAAGAATGGATCATGTACTTCGATGGTGCCTTCGTCAGCAGGCGCCAGCGGGCGATTTACTGTCGCCCACACCGGAGAGCACCTCAAGTACGTGGTCCAGATGCACTTTCCTAAGGAGCAAGCAACAAACAATACTGCAGAGTATGAAGGTTTTCTTGCCGGACTCAGGATCGCAGCTGAACTTGGGAGCAGGAAGCTCATTGTAAGGGGTGACTCACAGCTTGTCGTCCGCCAAGTCAACAAAGATTACCAGAGTCCGTTGATGGAAGCATACATTGATGAGGTGAGGAAGCTAGAGGAGCATTTTGACGGCCTGCAAATGGAACATGTTCCAAGAGCTCAGAATGACATTGCAGATGGCCTGTCAAAATGTGCCGCACTTAAATTGCCTGTGGAACCAGGGATTTTTGTGCTCAAGCTGACTCAGCCATCCATGGCACCGTCAACTGGACAGAGCAAGAAGAGAAAGTTGCCTGCCGGCGACCACTTTCCGGCAGAGCTCCTCGGAGCCGCCGCCAAGAAGGTTCCCAGGATCAACGAAGAAATTGCTGAGGAGTAGTCTGCTCCGACAAGCCCCAGGGCTTGCTTCGTTGAAGCAGACGCTCCCGACAAGTTGTGTCCCGACACGCTTGCCAGGGAGAATCACGCTCCGGCAGAATCCTAGATTCTTGCGGATGTTCCCGCAGCAACATTTGCGCCTTTAGTCCTTGTCGTCGAGCCACAAGCTCCGGCATGGGCACAAGAGATCGCCCATTTCTTGCAACAGGGAACTTCCCGAGGAGCAAGAAGCAGCGGAGAAAGTAGCCCGCAATTCAAGATGTACCAGTTTTTCGATGACATACTATACAGAAGAAGATTCAACGGAGTGAAATTGAAGTGCATTTCCGGAAGAAGGACAAGAGCTGTTGGCGGAGATACATGGAGGCATATGTGGTCACCACATTGGCAAGAAGAGCACTTGCCGCCAAGGCTTTCCTAAGGCTTCTTCTCGCCGACAAATTTCTCCAGATGCAATCGCACAAGCAACCGGCGCTGCGCGCAGGCCCATTCCAAACAGATTCATCAACCAGCTCAAGCTCTCCAAACAATCCCTTTATCTTGGCCATTTTCGGTCTTGGGGCTCGACATCCTCGGCCCCTTTCCCCGAGCTGTCGGGGGCTTTGAGTACTTGTACGTTGCAATCGACAAGTTCACAAAGTGGCCTGAAGTGGAACCAGTGAGAAAGGTGAAGGCACAGTCAGCAATCAAGTTCTTCAGGTCAATTGTTTGCCGTTTCGGGGTCCCCAACAGGATCATCACCGACAACGGCACGCAATTCACGAGCCGCACCTTCATGCAATACGTCCAAGATCTTGGCACCAAGATCTGCTTCGCTTCGCGCTGCTCACCCGAGAAGCAACGGTCAAGCGTAGAGGGCAACGCCTGGCGCGCGCTGGCTCAAGACCAGAACTTTCAACAAGCTGCACAAGTGCGGAAGAAATTGGATCGAGCAGCAATGCCGCGGTTCTTTGGTCGATCAGGACGACGCCAAATCGAGCCATCGCCGACACCCTTTGCTCTTGTCCACGGAGCGCAGGCGTTCTCCCCATGGAACTCAGATACGGATCGCCACGGTGCTCGCTATGATGAGTTTGAGCAAGAGCAGCTGCGATAAGATGACGCCACGCTTCCTCGAGGAGGATCGCTTTCAGTCGCCGTAGGCGAGCTGCTCGCTATCGCCAGTCAGGCGCCGCCATCATAGCCGCAGTTAATGCCGGTTTCGAGGAAGGCGACCTTTGTTCTTCGCGTGTTCAATCCGCCAAGAATTCAAACAAGTTGACGCCAAAGTGGAAAGGCCCTCATCGGGTGAAATGAGTCACTAGGCCTGGCGCTGTCCGCCTTGAGACCGAAGTTGGCATTCTGGTGAGCAACTCCTGGAACATAGAACATCTTCGCAAGTTTTACCTTATATATGCGGGTTGCCGGACCTGCCCGCAACCACCTTTTGTACAAGCCTTTGCCGCTTGTCGCATGTAACCCTTTTGTACAAAGTCGCGCGAGCTCCCGTATGAATAAAGTTTATGTGCCTCAGACATCTTGTCAAATTTAATGCATCTTCCTTTCTTTTGCATCTATATCTCATAATTTTGTGCAGCACCTACCCCGGTAAGCAATAGCTAACCTTAAGGTTCCATATCATTATTTTTCTTCTTTCTTCTCAAAAAGAAGATTCCTCCACCCACAAGTTCATCGGGGGAAGATAAAGGTGTGGAACTAGGCGCTGCTCAAGGGAATCTAACCTTACCGGACGCAGACGATGTACAAAAGCTAAGTTGCCAAAGTTTGAGCTTAGTCACTTTTAAATTTTAAGATATATTCCTTGAACGCTCAGTGCTTGTGTGGAAAAACCTGTGCGCCGGAGGAATCGACTCGGCGCTAAGTTGCCTTCTTGATTTGTTTTTCGAGTCCGCTCAACAATACAAGTGAGCTGCAACTAGTCTCGATTAAGGTTTTGTCGAGGCAGCACCGCCAGCTAAGTTGTCCGATGTTCTCAGACTAAAGAAGTGTGCTTATGCCTGCAAGTTCCCTCAAAGCGTAGGGTAAAAGCATACAAGGGATGTAAAAGAGTAAAGGAAATAATATAGCAAGCAAAGACCTTAATAAAGTTATATTACAAGAATGACTTATTGTGGCAATCTGACTAGATTGTTCTCATAACTCAAACGGCAAAGAAAGCAAGAAAAAAGGGGAGAAGAAGGGCGGCCTAATCCACGCTACCGTCGACCCTCTCGACCTCGCTCACCTTGTCCACGATGGGTGCGACGACGGCCCTAAGCTCCTCAAGATCCGCCGCCCCAGCAGCTTTCTGGTGACGCTGGAGAGGTCGAGTCTGCCATGGAAGAGGACCTTAACCAGCACCTTCTCCAAGACCTTGACGCAGATTGCGCCAGGGACTGTCCTCGCCAGCCTCTTCGGGATCCTTTCCTCGAGTTGCTGGAGGGCTGCTGCCACGCTCTTGAAGAAGAGAGTGAGCTTGGCGCCTGGGCTGGAGGTTCGCTCACAGGAGTACCCGGCCCGCCAAGTCCAGCCCGCCAACCTCACAATGACTGTAGCGATAAGCTGACGAGGCCTCCGCCCGTGAGCTCCATCGTGGCCTGAAAAGTGTTCTCTGAAGTTCGGCGGCTCTCGCCAGCAGCTCTTTCGTCGTCTCTTGAGCTCCTTCCTCAAGTCGTTTTTCACTTCTTGGCGGCGCCCAGCCGCCCCCGCTTAGGGGCTGGCCAGTTTCAGCTCCCATCAGCACTTGAGTCTTGGCGCTGCTTCAGCTCCCTTGATCTTCTCTACAGCTGGACTTGTAGCTCGCCATGGGCGCAGCATCCTTCTGCTCATGCTGGAGTGCGGCAAGCTTCGCTTCTTCTGTTCGTGTCCGCCTCCACTGGGCGCACCTTCGCTCTAATTCCTTCTTAGCGGTCTTCTGGCGGTCGCGTGGCATCCTTTGCTTCCTTGAGTGCCCCGGGCCAAGTGATTGCTCCCGGACGCCGAGCTCCTCTTCGGCTGTCCAAGTTCACCTTCTCTCAGTATCAGCTCACCATCCCGCTTTGACAGCTCGGGCGGCGAAGCCTCTGCTGCTCTTTCGGCTTCAACCTTCTCAAGGATGAACGCTTTTCCTTCGCCGAGCCGCGCCTCTCCTCAGCAATGGACATGAGGGCCTCGTCTGCGGCTCTGAGCCTCCTGCTGTTTCTCTATGTCAACTCCCGCCATGGCAAGCGCTTCCCGACTCAAGCTTCGCTTGCCGGCGCGGTAGAGTGACACCAGCTTTCGAGCAGCTGCTCCTCCTCGACTCGCTCGCCGTTGCTTGGCTCGCCGACCATCGCCAGCCCAATGGAAGCGAGTACTTCCCGGTCAAACTCCTCCCTTTCTCTACCGGGCACCTGGAGCTCGACGCCCAGTGGAAGCTTGATGTACACACCTCTCGCCTTCAAACACGCTGCCTGGGTCGGGCTCGCGAGCCCGGCGCGCACATCACAAGGAGGAGGGTCGACGGACGTGCAGCCGCTTGCGCGCCCTGGCCCTCCCGTCGTCAATGCGATCGCTGGACCTTCGCCAAATTTCTGGCACCAAAGAGCCTTTACGGCTTCCTCACTAGAGGTCTATCGTCACCGGCCTTCTTCCTCATCTGGCGGCGACATCTTCGTTGTTGTCAGGCGCCTTCCTCGCCGGAGGCCTCGGTATCCATCGGTTTCATGAAAGGGGATCCGAGGATTGGGAGAGGGAGGAAAAGTCAAGCAAATATCCAAAAGAAGAAAGAAGATCAAAAGAAGAACCCAAGGGAAGATTCCCCACAAGGAGGGTTACCCGTGCAATTCTCATATCGGCCTCCTCCACCTGGGGCTCACTGGTTCCACCCTTGCCGGGTCCCTCCCTGCCGGGAGCCACCCTTTGTCGGAGAATCGCCTCATGAACGAAGTTGAAGCAGCATAAAGACTCGGGTCGGCCTCCGGTGTGCTCCCGGTGGGCTTGTTCGCTCCTATATATAAAATGAATCAACAATCAAGACGCCAGCAAAAAGGAGAAGTAACCATACGCGCCCCACAACCGGAAGTAAACCAAAACACTTACGCAAGGGCTGTGCTGGGGGGCCGAGAGAGAAGGGACCGGTCCGCTTAAGGTGGTCTTCGGACTATCTTCTGGCACAAAGCAGGATCGCCCCTCGATGTTAACCACAAAAACCTTGGCCTCTCTTCGCCGCCTCTTCTCCGCCAAAGTCCTCGGAGCAGGACAGGGATTTAGAGAGAAGCACTTAGATACAAGGCAAACCCCAACAAGGATCAAAGAAAGACAAGCACAAAGAAGAAGAAAGCCTTACTCCTCCTCATCCTCCTCCTCTTCGTCTGCCATCGGAGCTCAGCTACTGAGAGATTCAACTCCGCAATTCTCTCGCATGGTGTGGCGGAGGAGTAGCCCTTCTCGCGCTTGCCGGGGCTGCGGCAGATCAGCGCGGGGCCCGGAAGATCCCGCCAGTTGCCGGCGAGCTCCTGGATCCTCCCGCTGCAACGGGATTTTGCCGTGGTGGAGCGTGCGGTCCCACGGGCGCCGCTGCTGCTGATCGCCCGCCTCTGCCATCTCTCTAACTCGACGGAGGCGCCTTCTGGCTGGAATTGGGCCAGGCCGAGGGCTCGCCACGCAAGCTGCCGAGACGGCTTCTGGCCACTCTCACCTCGGGCGGCTCGCCTGCCCGCCTGGCAAGCCCTCGCCATCGACCCCGGCAAGATCTTTCCCTCTGTCACAGGCTTGCCGCCTCAGCAGCATCCGGCCCGCCAACAGTGAAGCTAACTCGCTCACGGGCAGCTGGGCCGCCGCCTCTTCGCCCCGCTATTTACGCCATCTCGCTGTCGGTGGCACGGTGAGAGTCTTCGCCGGAGTTGACCGCCACCTCCGCCAAGTCATCGAAGAATTGCTGCATCCACCCGGCAACGGGCTCTATCCAATTTGCACTTATCCCGCAAGTCGTGACTCGCATCATTATGCAGATGCGATCGCTGGGGAGTTGTTGCACAGGACGACGCCGCGGGCAACTTGAACCACTCGATGGTCGACCAT
>JAHHZJ010001438.1:0-27398 GCA_021437245.1 Aegilops speltoides | reverse complement strand
CGACAACTTGCGCATTTATAAGATGATGCTTAATCCGCCAAGTGTGTTTTTGGTGTTCCGCAGCAAGTTATTGGGGTTTCGGTGTCTAACGAGGAATTGAGGCTAATCCGGAGAAAATTACAGCTATTACTTCCTTGGCTAAACGAAGTGTATCAATGATGTTCAGCGTCTGGCGGGCAGAATCGCTGCGTTGAGCCGGTTTATCAGCCGCCTCGGAGAAAAAGCCATCCCTTATACGAGATCTTTGAGGAAGACAGATAATTTAAATGCGAGTCCAAATTGGACGAAGCATTTGAGGATCTAAAGTGGCAATTGGCCAATCCGCCTGTTCTTGCGGCTCCGGTTGACAAGGAACCGTTGTTGTTATATGTGGCAGCCAATGCCCGAGCCGTAAGCGTGGCCATTGTGGTGGAGCGCAAGGAGGCAGGCAAAGAGTATCCGGTTCAACGGCCGGTTTATTATATCAGTGAGGTGCTTATTGAGTCCAAGCAAAGGTATCCGCATTGGCAGAAGCTAGTCTATGGTGTTTTTATGGCGAGTCGGAAGCTGAAGCAATATTTCCAAGGGCACCCTATCACGATGGTTAGTTCAGCTCCTTTGGGGATATCATACAAAACCGGAGGCGATCGCGGATTGCAAAATGGGCCATCGAGCTTGGGCGCATGGACTAAAGTATATACAACGCACGAGTGAAGTCACAAGCGCTTGTTGATTTCATTAATGACCGGACGGAGTTACAAGCGCCAGAGGAGAAGCGGATCACACATCTTGGACTATTCATTTCGACGGATCCAGGCAGTTGGAAGGCTCGGGGGCTGGAGTCGTTTTAACTTCCGGCGAGGTGATAAGTTTTATTCGTTCTCCGTTTAATGTTCCTTGTACTAATAATGCAGCTGAGTACGAAGCTTTGCTCCATGGTCTCCGGATGGCTAAGGAGATGAACTTAAGCCGGGTTAAGTGCTTTGGTGACTCGGACCTGGTGGCTCAGCAAGTATCTGGCACTTGGGACTCTAAGGACCCGCTCATGGCCGCATATCGTCGAGAAGTGGATAATATCGCAGGTTGCTTCAAGGGTTATCAAGTGGATCATGTGGATCGCCGGAAGAACGAAGCGGCAGACGCTTTAAGCCGGTTGGGTTCTCAGCGTAAACCGGTCCCGCCTAATGTCTTTTTGGACGTCTTGCACAGCCTGTCAGTCCAGCTCCCTGGTGAAGCGGATTTGGCTATTCCTGATCCGGAGGCTTAGTTGGTGGCAGCATTACATGCTATTCCGGATTGGACGATTCCTTTCCTTGCGATATGACTCGAGGAGTTGCGGAAGATGAGGTTACGGCGACGGATAATCCGCGCTCCAAATCTATGACGATTCTTAACGGTGAGTTGCATCATTGCAGTGTATCAGGGGCGTTTCAACGCTGTGTTTCCCCTGAGGAAGGCTGTGAAATTTTAAGAGAAATCCATGAAGGGGATTGTGGACATCACGCCGGTTCAAAGTCCCTGGTGGCGAAAGCGTTCCGTCACGGATTTTACTGGTTGACTGCCCACGCTGATGCGGAGGACTTGGTTAAACGGTGTGATGGATGTACCGGCACAAGAATTAAGGATGATCCCAATAACGTGGCCGTTTGCGATGTGGGGGCTGGATATGGTTGGACCCTTTAAACGGTCCAAGGATAAGAAGACCCACCTGTTGGTGGCAGTGGACAAATTCACCAAGTGGGTTGAAGCGGAACCTGTCAGCAAGTGTGATGCGGCAACATCGGTGCAGTTCATCAAAAAGGTGATTTTCCGGTTTGGCTTTCCACACAGTATTATTACTGACAATGGCACTAATCTATCCAAGGGGGCTATGAAAGAGTTCTGTGAACGCGAGCACATCCGGCTTGACGTGTCGTCAGTGGCGCATCCCCAGTCCAACGGGCAGGCAGAACGTGCTAATCAAGAGATCTTACGAGGCATCAAACCCCGACTTCTGGTTCCATTACAGAGAACACCAGGGTGCTGGGTTGAAGAGCTACCATCGGTGCTATGGAGTATCAATACTACGCCAAACCGGTCCACCGGGTATACACCGTTTTTCATGGTCTACGGAGCGGAGGCCATTCTCCCCAGTGATATCCGGCACGATTCACCCCGTGTAGCGGCTTATGTTGAAGCGGACAACGAGACGGCACGGCAGGACGCTTTGGATCTATGGGATGAGGAGCGTGATATGGCAGCCGCTCGTTCGGCGATTTACCAGCAGGATCTTCGTTGTTATCACAGTCGCCGGGTTAAAACCAGAGCCTTTCAAGAAGGATATTTGGTGCTTCGTTTCATCCAAGACCAGACAGATATGCACAAGTTATCCCCACCTTGGGAAGGACCTTTTGTGGTCAGCAAGAATCTACACAACGGATCATACTATCTGATTGATATTCGAGAGCGTAAAGACTCACGTACATCAGAGGAGGAGACCAATAGGCCGTGGAATATAGCTCATCTTCGACCTTACTACACTTGAGTCATCGGCTCGGTTTATGTACATAGCATGACAATGTATATATTATCTTCGATATAATAAAAGCGGAGCCTCGGCTAAAGCGGGTCTCTGTCTTTCTTATCATGCGTGGTTACATGGAGTGTTTTTGTTTTTAAGCGGCCTCCGTTTACCCTTGACATTTATATTTATCACTTGGGGGCTTGGTCGTGTCCGAACCAATGCAACACCTCTTGATAGGCGAAAGCCACCAGATCATTGGGGACACGGTCACGTCTGAACCGGTCACGCCTCTTGGTCGGCCAATAGGGCCAGAGTCATTTGGGGCTTGGTGAACCCAACCAATGTCATGCCACTTGGCGGCGTACTCGCCAAGAGTCTTTTGGGGACTGGCCGACTAGCACCATCGCTTCGCCTTCGGGGGCTTGGTTGCGTCGACCATGGTAATGCCATCGACCAGCTCCATGAAGCTTTTCTTTTGCAAAGAGTTATTGCCTTTGTTGCCATATTTTCACATAATTGGTATTCGATTTTTTTTTGTTGCGTTTTTAACCCGACAAATATTTTTATCCGTTCAACTATCGGTCTCAAACTGATAGGACACGGTTTAGTATTACACCGAGTTTTATCTCGCCCAGTTTACCTTCTTCTGTTCATCATCATGGAATAACAAGGGGCTTGTGCTGATTCAAAGACGTTATATGGGAGTTATTATCTCCCAGACGGTCATGGTTTTAAGGCCTCCGCTTCAAGTTTGGCTATGTCAGCTTCATGCCCAGATACGGCAGGTATTTGTGTCACATACTTATTGATTTTCGATATAAATATATATTGAATACCATAAACCGGCTGGCGGTGTCACCGCCACCGAGGTTCAACTTTTCTGGTTGCAGGGAGTATGAATCAAACAAAAGTTTCACTTATGCACGAAGGCATATTCAGCGAAAGTTTTAACTAAAGTTATTACAAGGCAACACAATTGCCCAAATGAGATCATTGTTTTTGGGCAAACCGCCTCATCAGAAGTTTGAACCGCCACGGTTCAAGCCTCGCTCTTCATCGTCGCCGCTTCAGCCTCTTCATCTCTACCCATTGGCTGAAATCCACGAGGGTCCAATGATTCCCATTAGCGCTTGGAAAACAGCCTCTTCGTGGATCATAGAAGACGGTTCAATATCAGGAGCGTAAGTATGCTTACGGATTGGAGGGATCAGGTTTTCCGCTTCAAAGGTTGGGGCAGACACTCGCTTGTTTTGATCATTGTATTGCGCTTGATAATGCTCTAGGTCAGCTTCTTCGGCCAACTGACAAGCCAGCGGGCGTACTGCACGGTTTATTGCCCGTAAGTCCTCTTCACTGAAGTCAGAGCCATCTTCTTTCACACTAGGATAACCTTGGGCTACTTCCACGGGATCAAAGTCTGGTACCCATGCCTTGGCTCGGATCAAGGCGTTGATAGCTCCGGTTCGCCAAGCAGATTTCTTCACCTCTTCAATCCGGGCAGGAAGTATTGAGAGCCGGTTCAGAGTATCTTGAATCAAAGAAGGCGCCGGATTGTTATGTGACATTGTGGTGATGATGCGCTGGGCTCCGGTATACAGCTGTTCTACCAAGGTATAGACAGCCTTCAGTTTCTTCCGCACATCATTTCCTAAGTGCCCAACGCGTGTGCCTACAACAGTAAACAGTTAGTTTCAAACCGGAGCAATGACACAACAGGTATAACATATCACAGCGGTTCAAAGAGACTTACCAAAGATTGCTGCAGTCATAGAATGTACTTGCCGTTTTACGGCTGTCAGATCGTCTACCACCGGTTTAAGGGCAGCTTCAGCATTTTCTGCCCGTTTGATCAAATTGGCCTTTTCGGTGGCCCAGACTGCCTGCTCTTTCTTCAAATTATCCTTCACTTGTTCAGCAGCGGTCAAAGTGCTGGTTAGTTCTTTCTTGGCCTTCTCTGTTTCGGCCTGCTGGGTTTTCAAAGCCGCTTGTAAATCGGCAATCCGATCATCTTTGATTTTCACCTCAGCCTGCGCATTGACAGTATGTTCAGCCAGCAATTCAAGTCAAAGTCCCAACCACACAACACAGTTATATGCTTGACACTTGGGGGCTAATGTACCTTCATTTTTTCTACTACTACTATATGGCAAAGTCCCAAGCTCAATACAAGTATTCAACTTGGCACTTGGGGGCTAATGACTATTTGATTCTACCAATGTTTCGTCGGGCAGTTTTTATGGGAGTGCCGGTTTTAGGATGCAGAGTTAAACCGGCCCTTGTGGTTATGCGGGTAGATGTCAAAACGGATCAAGAAAATAATCAAGTCCCGGTTTGATCAAGATTACAAACCGGCCCTTGGGGGCTACAAGGACTAATATACTGGTGATAAGGAAAGGAGTGAGTTACCTCAAACTTGTCCCTCATTAATTTGAACAGGCCAGCTTCATAGTCACGGCTACTGTAAAGCCGGTTCAAATATCCAGAATGAAGGTCTTGGGCGCTTAAAGCGGCATATGTTTCCAGCTCGACATCCCACTTTCCTTTATTCAAAGCGGAAGAATCCTCTTTCACAGTATGCCGGGTTAAGGTTGCAGGATTCCCGGCTCGGCGGCCCATACCGATAATCAACGTCGTCATCTTTCGACTCGACGGATTGTGTGGGCACGGCTGTTTTAGTAGGATCGCGAGGTTTCTCAAACCGGACAGTCTTGGCAGGTGGATCAGCAGAGGTTGAAGTATTGACAGGCCTCTCTTGAGAATAACCTCCTCTTGAACCGAGGGTCATTGGGAATATCTTCAGAAGCAAAATTTTCAAGATCCGGTGCTCTCTCATGATCTGAAGCGGCAGCCTCTTCAACTGTTTTGTCCAAGCGGGCCTTCTTGCTGGGTTTCGGTTTGGTTCTGAAGAGACAAAGAGTCAGGAACAAGGCATATCCATTACAGAAGATATCAGAAAGCATATGGCCGTTTTGACTTACCCGGCGGCTATTTTCAACGGTGGTAGCTGAGTGGCTGAGGATTCGCCAGAGGATGAATGAGAAGTAACCTGATAATCGGAGTCGGACGGATTAAGAGGTCGACGGAAGAAACCCGCTTTGGAATTTAAAGCAATAAAAAGGTCGGAAACCTCGGTGCGGCGCTTTCGAGCCGGGTTGTTTGGTAAACCGGCAGAGGTAACTACTTGGCCACTGTGTCGGGTTGTGCGGCGAGCTTCATGTTGCTGTGTCTTCATAGGAAATTTGGGATCCAAGTAAGCAAGAGGATGAGAAAAATTAACTTTCCGATTTGCCTAGCAAAATTTTGGTAAAGGCAAATTTGTTGAATCGGAAGAAAGAATAGTTACCTCAGCAAATCCTGCGTTGCTGGCTTCAGCATCATCCTGACAAGCATCATCATCAATAAGGCGTGTAAAAAGCAAGCCAAGAGAATCAAGTTCCGGATTACCCACATCATCGTCAATAGCCGGGTCAGATGAAGCAGTGGTCTTTCTCTTGTGGGCTGATTTCTTGACAACTTTTGTCTTGGGCCGGTTTGGCCGTCCAGCTTTATCCGCTTTGTCTTGGGAAAGTTTCTTGCTCCAGAACGGATTATCACCCTGGATCAGAAATAATTAAATGTTGGATATATGAAGCAATAACAGGTTTAACGATGAAGCAGTCAGAGACTTACCGCAGGTGGTTCATTGTTGATACAGTAAGGAGCCAAACCGGTTTGAGCACAGAGATGCTCCGGTTCATTCAGCATTCTTCTTACTGAGTCTGTAACTTCATCATCAAAAAGTTCAAGTTTTGTGTGCCGGAGTGGGTCGTCGACACTGCCAGTATACTGACACATCAAACCGGAACGCCGGCTCAAAGGCAGTATGCCCCAAGATAACCAGCAGCATGCAAGATCAATTCCAGTCAAACCGTTCGCCATAAAGGCCCGGAGCTTGGACAGTTGCGGGGCATATTTGCTTCTCTCTTTGGCGCTTAATCTTTGAGGAAACGGATGAGTATTGCTTAGCCGCTCTGGACGAAAGCCAGGTAAAGGATTTTCACCTTCAGGAGAAGTGTCCTTGCAATAAAACCAAGTCGCATTCCACTCTTTGGGGTGAGTATGAAGTTTCACATGGGGATAGGTGATTTCCTTTCTTTTCTGAATAGCCATGCCACCCAATTCTGTATTGGGGCCGTCGGTGAATTCAGTGCGACGGTTTAGATGGAAGAGATCTCTAAACAGTTCAACAGAAGGTTCCTCTTGCAGATATGCTTCAGATAGCACTTGAAAGTGGCATAAGTTGGTGACGGAGTTGGGTCCAATGTCTTGGGGACGGAACTGAAAATTGGCCAACACGTCCCGGTAAAATTTTGAACCGGGCGGTTTGAAGCCCCGGGCCAAGTGATCCGCAAAAACCACAACTTCCCCTTCCTGAGGTGTGGGAGGACATTCCTCTCCAGGAACCCTCCAGTGGACTGTATTTTGGTCATCTAAAGCGCCAATCGATACCAGTTCATTCAGTCAGAACTTCGGTGACTCGGGAAGGAACCCAGTTGCATTCATACACTTGTTTGGCCATGATAAGATCTACAAAGGTAACAGATCCGGTTCAAGAGCGTGCTTATTACAAAGTGATTGATCTAAGTTATGATAAACCGGAGGCAGTGTCTACAAATCGGTTCATTGTGATATAATGTCAGATGAGCTCTGGCGGTTCAATAAGGGGACTAATGGTGTACCTGTGCCGGTTTAGCAACTTTTTCTTATGGTGAGTTAAACCGCCTAATCTAGGCCTTGGAAATAATTGAAGCTATGGACAGTTTACAGAAACAAGTTTCACAAGATCCCATGATTACTACGGATCAAACGCGGGTTTTCAGAAAACAGGAAATATTTCGCGGAGGTAAAGAAGAAACGGAAGTGGAATACGTAACAGATATATATGCAGAAGATCCATGGGCCTAAGATGAGAAAGTGCAGCGGATGCGTTGGAGTCGCCATTTATGCAGCACAGATTCACAGCGTGGTTCACAAGTTGAAAGGATAGATGAAGACGCACGAAGAACACAGTACGAAGCTGGAACCCTAAAAAACAGATCTAAATCGAGAAGGGGGAGAAGCTCACCGGGAACGGAGAAGATGCGGAAGCGAGCGCGATACTACACGCGTTCAGGTTGATGCAGCGGCTCGGATGAAGCGAGGTCGGCGGCGATGGTGGAGCTCCAGAGCAGCGGCGCGAGGAAGACGAAGAAGAGGAAGCGAAGGGAGGAAAGAAATGACCCTTCGGTCCTATTTATAAGGCAGCAAAGCTAGGTCAAGCGCGTGGATTCAGGGACTGCTATTAAAGAAGGCGTTACAAAGGATAAAATTTCAGGATGACGTCATGCCGGTTTACAGTGACCAGAAGCAACGACGTCATGCCGGTTTACAGTGACCAGAAGCTACGACGGCATGGCGGTTTACCAAACAAAAGAAGATGTCCAAGATACAAGCTTTGTGAAGGATTGACATGAACCAGTTCGAATCAATCTGGGGCCTAATGTTGGGGATATTACCACTAGGTGTAAACCGGCCAGCTTGGGCCGGATTAACTCCGTTAGTGGTATAAGCAGAGAAAGGCCCAAGGCCTATAGTCGGTTTAGAGCTTGTAGCCGTAAACCGCCTGATGTATAACTTGTATTGTAAGTTAGAATAGAGAGATACCAACCGGATACGAGTATGAACGGTTGGGACTCTATGAACCGACGGGCGTCACTCGTGTATATAAGGGGCGACCGGCGGCAGTTCAAGGACGACAACCACAACTCGAGCCTAAGCGAAGCTTGTTTGCTCCTAGCCATCGAGACTACATCAATTCCATCACAAACTAGACGTAGGCTTTTACCTTCATCGAAGGGGCCGAACTAGTATAAAACCCTTGTCTTTGTGTCCGCTTTAACCCCTGCAAGTAAACCCGTAGCGATGGCTCCACGACTAAGTCCTTACGCTAGGACATCTGCCGTGACAAATCCACGACATGCACCGAACCTGTAATACGAGCTTTGGTAAGTAACACCCTTTCAATTACTTTCGTTTAGCCTCGTGTTCTTCGATGTGTATATATTGTAGTTTCTGTTTCTCTTAAGCGTGGTGTTCTTCAATTTGTAATAAGAAGAGTCTTAATCGTCCTAATGCTTTCGTTTTTAGTTTGATGTAGGAAGTGGGTGTTCTCACCTTGTAGTCTGTTTTTATATTTCTTTTCCTTTTGAATTCACTTCTCCGAGTTCTGTTTATCTGGCTTCTACTAAATGGATCTAGGTTTCTTTGAGTATTGGTCTAAAAAAGAAGTAACTTCATGTCAGGATGCAGTTCCTGTGAGGAGGGAAGTATGGTCAACCTCGAGATCATGTTTCCAAAATGAGGCTAGATTACACACAAGGTGCCAGTTCCCTATTGATGTTGGATTAGACACAAGGTGCAAATTCCCAGATGATGCTGGATTACACACAAACTAGGTGGAGTCGTCAGCTGTTCGTGTCCTCGTGGCATTAGTAAAGGCTGAAAGAAAGTGTGCAGCAGCCCTTGAGAATGTAGCTGAGTTCCTGAAGAAGCAAAAAGATCAATCAGATGCTCTCTTCACCCAGGCCAAAGAAGAGATGGAAGAGGCCAGAAATAAGCTAGCAGAGGCAGAGCAGGCTAGGCATCTCCTGCTATCTAAAACTGTTGTCAATACAAAATTTCCTTCATAATAGCTAGGTTCAAATGTTTATCCAGTCAGCATGCCTGTTGTGATGTCTGTGCATCTACTGATGTGGCACAAAATGGTTTTTTTTCGGGTCATGTAGTAACAGCAATTACTTTCCAAACAACTAGCGGGATGACCCGCGCATTTGCGCGGCTAGATTTTCAATCTATTGCTATGTATATTCCAATTTTCTACTAAGCCGGTATCAAACATATGGACGTGTCACATTGAAAGACCAAATGCTCTTTTGCCTCATTCCTTTACACATTGTCACAAATTTTTTTTAGTGTATTTAGAAATATTTGTAATATTCATGGCTTTATATAAACTTTATTGTCCATTTAATTCCCTGCCTCGTCACTTGCCATATCGCAATTATGTTTTTCTATTCATAATATATTATAGATGATCGAAATGCTTCGATGTCTTCTCATCTTACTATAGTTCTCTATGTTGTTTAGTCTAAGTCAACATAATTATTAGTGAAGGTTATTAAAACTGGTAAAATCTTCTGGCTTACCACATTGCAATTATGTTTCTGTATTAGTGCTACATCGTACATGACCCGCATTGCTCTGATGTCTTCTCATCTTACTCTAATTCTCTAACATTTTTCACTCATCATAACATTACAATGTTCTCCCCTAGCAACCAAATGTTCCAACTTAATTTTTCAATCAAAGTAGGAATGGTATATCACAAATTGTAGAAGAAAATAGTACAAATATTTATATTAAGTTCACAATTGTTGGCAAATACTGATTTTTAAACTCTTTTTATTCAATACTCGAACCTTACATATGACAGTATGGAGGATCCATACCAACAATAACAGCTATTGGATGAAATACGCGAGATATTTAAATTAAATTATTTCACTAAGGATTAGATGAAATTAAAGTGTTTTAGCCTGACGCTAATCTTCAAAGGGAAATCATGGCTATTAACTCATCCCGCTGGTACTTTTGACACTTGGGAACACTATAAAATAAGACATTTCTTGTGACGGATCGCTTGTCTTGTAAAACAGTTTTTTAAACAAAAATGTGGTCGTCACTGTTTTGGACAGTCACACTGGCCCTTTCTTTATCCAGATCATAAATAGTTATCTACTGTGTATTAAAAAAATTAACAATCACACTTAACCGTGATCAAGTGAGAGCACATCAGTTTTATCTTAAATCAACATATTAGTGGCCTTTTAAAGTTCATGATTGTTTGGACTATATTCGCATGTACTTCGCTAACAACATCACTTATATTAGTCGGATGTTTCGCCAGGCTTGTTTAAAGGGCTGGTTTACTCCATTCCCTTTATACCTCATGTAAAATTATTGGGCATATATATATGCCTTATGACAAAATATTGTCTTCCTACTCACCGTTGGGTCTTGTTTTATGCTACATAGTTTATATTTGAAGCTACATAGTCTATATTAGTTTATGTTGAACACCTATTTGTACCTTTTTTCACACTATTATTTATAATTTGCATATCTCCGATTGCCCGGCCATATTTTCTTAGTTGTCGCCCTATTGCATGTTCCTAATCAATCGAAGCAATAAAAAATTATGTGTCAAACAGACTTCCTAAGAAAATACGTGATGCATTTGTTCTCGCATTTTTTTCACTAAATTTTCACGCTGTGTAGTTTTTAATTATTGTATATTGAACATCTATGTGTGTTGCCACGAAAGAAAATATCGCCTATTTTGTGCTTTTATTATGTTTATTAATATTTCGAATTTCTCCATCTACTATTATTTTCAATTGCACAGTCATATTTTTTTTCTTATCTCTCCTTCCACTACATGCTCGTAATAACTAAATTATATGCCAATTAGACATACAGATTAGCAAGTGTTGGGATCAGAAAAATAGAGTTGGAGGCTAGCTTTAGTTTTTTGAGCGAAGTTGGAGGTTAGCTAGTTCGTTTGATTAGCATGTAATGTAGTGGAGCATAAAAAAAGCACATGCATATCTTTTCTATGTGATTCAACTTGTGCTTTGCCCACAAATTTAATATTCGGCTGGCGGGAATACCTTTTATTAGCGGTTAATCATGAGTTCAAGTAAAAAAAAAGACACTTACGATGTGGTATCTATTGTGTGGACTCTCCAGCTTGCCTAATTTTTTATTTCTTTTGTGTATGTACTGGGTCCGGACTCTACAGCTTGCCTCATGCATATATGAATCCGTTGTGTTCTGCTAGTCTGACAGATTCGCCAAGCGATTGTTTTTTTTTTCAGTATGACTCATCCTTTTAGGCTCGCTGTAAACGTATGGTATAAGGAGACATGCTTATACGTAATTTTATCATGTAAATCATAGCCGTTCTTTCTTACTGTTTTTCTGTTTTTACATCTGAGCCGTACGTTTTCTATCGTTTTAATAATATAATAGATAACAGACGAAGCATTGGACATGGTATAGTTCACGCGCAAGCCCGACATTCCAAGTTCAACTTCTACATCAAACTCATGTTCACGGATATCTGCACATTCATACATAATGTCCACAACCATGATTCACTTCAAAGACAAAAAAAATGTGAGGAGAGTTATAAATAAAGAAAAACCTCTACTAGTTCCTGCTACCATTGCGAGCACAACAAGTCAAGACCATGTGTAAATTAATTATATTTTAGTCATTTTTTCTGTTCTAAAATGCCTGCCGGCTCGCGGAAGGACGTGTTGCCGGCAAACGCGCGGATTCAGTGAAGGCAGGCGGGGCAGTCTTAAGCTGGTTGCACGTGGCAAGGAGGCGTGCTCAGCCGGGCCTGCAGCGAGTGCGGCCCTCTTGGCCGGCGCGCCGGTTCAATGCCTGCGCTATGAGAGGTCGCGTCCGTGTCAGAGCAATCACTCCCTCCAGTCCTTTTTTGTTTGGGTATAACAAAATCTCATTTTCCATTCACATTTTACAAGTAAAATTCGTGGACAAACTTTGCCCAAAGTATGATGGGGACTAGTAAACCAGAATGGAGGTAGTAGTTTTTTTCATCAAAGAATGGTTTCCCCTTCCGATTACTGAAACCCAGCATCTAAATCTAAACCATAGTATTTGCCCTAGAACTACCAGGTTCAACATCTCGCAACATAAACCCATACAACCATATGCCAAGAGGTACGTAGTACTATGAATTCCATTTTTCGCTCCATACCAATCGTTCTAAAAACTACTTACTACTTATAACGTGCCATTGAAAATCGGAACTATTAACCCCGCTAAAAAATGATATTTTAAACGTGGCTACTCGATCTGTGGCAAGTGGCGAGCCACCGCGCTCCAAGTCATTCACCTGTGTTCCCGACCATCAACTCCTATGGATCAAATTATCACACGAGCTGACTATTCCTACAAAGGCGCTCTACCACGTACTTGGTACCCGCGAATGCAGCAATCATGCACCTAGGGTTTTAGGGTGTATTTGTTAACGTCGCCTTTACGTAACACTCATGTGTGCGAGACAGCGATAGGCCGACTGCGTGTGTGGGCCTCTTCTCTTCGTATATGTACTCCTCCGTTTGTCTGGTGTCCAAAAAATTATAATAACTACTAGCAATATTCCAATGCGTTGCCACACGATCAAAGTAGATTAATACATATTCACCAATTTGATAGAAAAAAAGTCTAGTTTTGAAATACGTATATCACTAAAAATATGTTATGTTTCACTCAAAATATATTCCTTTGGCGGTTTTGATGGGAGGAATGTTGTTGGTTTCAAGATTCGAGAAGTGGTATATGTCTAATTTCTACTCTTACTAGCAAGATGCCCGTGCGTTGCGCAGAACATCAAGATCTTGTGGGAGAAAAGGATGAACGAGGGAAGGCCTTATCTACAAATGTGGTGAAGAGTGAGGGTAAATTGCCATATTTTCCTTCCTATCCGTCATATATAAATTGGACGACCTACATTGCAGGATGGCAGGCCCACCATCATCACCAACTCTATTTTTCATCCCTACTCTTATAAAAAGCTTTGTCGGTGATGATCGTGTTCCTGCCATCCTGCAATATAGGCCGTCCGATTTATATCTGAGGGATAGGAAGGAAACTATGGCAATTTTGCAAAAAGATACCCACACCGCTCTCCACAATTGTAGATAAGCCTTCTCGTTCATCCTTTTCCGCCACATGATAAACTCCTCATACAAATGCATCTTGATGTTCCGTGCAATGCATGGGCATCTTGCTAGTTGTTGCAAAAGCCCATGTGTGTGTGAGAGAGAGGGAGAGTGGAGGAGGACGGAGTGCATGTGTGACAAAGACACTAGTAGTGTGTGTGCGATAGGTATCAACTTAAAATGAGGCGATAGTGTGTGTGTGCACAATCGAGAGGGTGTGTCGCAAGAAGGGAAGAAAAAGCTATATAGATACAAGGAGTGGGAGAGAGATATGTATGCGATGGTAGAAGCACGAGTGTGCGGGTGTATAAACGTATCTAGAGGCTAGCTAGTCTATAAATGTTTGTGAGAGAAATACCAGTCGGGGTGTGAAAGTGAGAGTTTTGTGTGAGAGAGAGAGAGGCGGTAGTTGGGAAGGGGAGTGGAAGCAGGAGTTGTGTGTGTGTTTGTGTCTCTGTGTGTGTGAGAGAGAGGAGACGGTAGTCGGGGTTGTCTGATCGGTAAAAATATGAATAATATTAGTCTGGGATGGAGACGAAAAGGAGACCACAACAAATGTTGTGTCTACAGAGAGAGAGAGAGAGTAATTTTAGTGGTATGAGTCATATGTAGAGACATATAGGGTGTTTGAGATAATCCCATAGAGAGAAAGACAAAGTGAAAGACGAGTGGAGACTGTGTGTGTGGCGTTGAAAAAGAAAGCTTTGGTACCGAGTGATACCAGAGAACAGTAGAGACGTGAGAGATAATGAAAACCGTGTAATGTATAATGATAGGGAGAGTGTGACACTTCTCAAGGGAGACGTCAAGAGACCATGTTTGCGAGGATAGGAGAAACATGAAGTGAGCGTGCAGGTGAGCTGGAGAAAAGAGAGTGATAGCTACCTGAAGGAGCATGCATGCGAGAGAGATGGGCATGAAAGGAGTGAACAAAAAAGGGATTCAAATATTTGAATTCGAGATGATGATACATGTAATCCATACTCGAACCAAAATTGATCTATCAAACATGCATACTCATATGAATTCACGCACATCTATTTTATTTAATATGTAGATATTACTGATCCATACATTTTATTAGAACGTAATTTTGTTAAATTTTTTCGAATTCAACCTTAAGATTTCGAGATTGTTGTATTTGTAAATCATATTATACATATAAAGGAGCAGACTTCTTTGTTGTGCTTTTGAAAGTATATATAAAAAAATGATGTATATAGAATGTAATTCCAATTGCAAATGGATCGCGCCCGAAAAAAATAGAATACAAACGGGATTCGAATTGAGTTGGCACGGTAAACGTGAACTCTGCAAAATTTTAACGAAGCGGGGAAAGTCGCAGTAATCGCCCGAAACCAAAATCTGCGAGATGGAAATCACTACTGCCTATCCCTGCCACGCAAAACCTATCTGCTGGATTTCTATAGGTTTTGATCGGGGTAGGTTTCTAATTTCACCCAAACGTGACGTAACCGCCTCTCTCTCGGATTCATACGCGGTGGGCGCCAAAACACAGTGTGCCCTCGGCCGAAATCGACTCCCTCCTCGATTCATATTTATACACGGTGGGCGCTAAAAACAAACTCTTGTCGGCAAATATTCGGTGTATGCGAGATTATCGTCCTATCCCCAACCGACTAATGTTGCTGTGATGTAGTAGAAATTTGTAATGGGGGCTAAGTTTGTAAATTTCCTCGCATTTGAGACAAGCGCCTGAATACATGGTTCCCCCCTTCCTCGCTACCTCCCTTTTCCCCATTCGTACTCCGTGGGCGCCAAAACACCCTCTCCACCCCACCCTCCTCCGTCCGCCACCCCATCCACCGCCGTCCTCCTCCACCATGCCGGAGCTGATACCCCGATGCCGCCGTCCATTGCAAGAGATCGACCTCTCTCATCCACGCCTTCGGACCGGGATCCTTTCCTCCGTCCTCTCGCTTCATCCCTGCCGTCGTCCACCTTGCCTCCGCTGCTCCTATGACCGTCTCGTCCACCGCGCCCTGTCGACACCGTCTACACTCCTAGATCTGCTTCCACGCCGCCGACAGCCATCGCTACCGCAGAACCGTCAAATTCTCAGGAGATGCATACACGGCGCCGCACCCGAGGTGGTACTCTTTCGTATCTGCTCAACTTATTTATTGCAGCAAGAAAATAGATCGCCACTGCTTTACTCTGATTTCTTGTCTTGGTTGCGAAGTTGCCTTTGTCCGGTTTGCACCTTCAGATCCGCCATGTCACGCTCAACACTATACTCCCAATGCTTATGGTTTTCCCCTTTTATATTCCACACTAGTTAAATCACAGTAGACTAAATTTCAAAATTGGGTCAGTCGATTTTTCAGAGCTCGCCGGAGTTCGCCGGTGCGATCGAAGGGGCTCGAGTGGTTGTGGGGCATCGTCGAAAAAAGAAAACTCAACATGGGTTGGGGTTGGGGTGGGGTGGGGTGGGGGTGGCCGAGGAACACAGGCGGTGGGGGCCGGTGGTCCGGCCTGCGGCCCGTGCGGTGTTCTGTATAGGAAGAATCATAGATGAGGAAAAAGAAGGGTTAGGAGACGGAGGATCTTCATCCAAGCGCCTGAAATGGTTGAGATACAGCTGGGAGTTGCATTCTTAATGCGCTCTGGTTCATCATGTGTGGGCACTGCGCAACCAACATTTTATTATCCAAAACTGCTTGCTCTTATTTACCATGTTCCTCTTCCGTTCTTCTTTAATATGTACTCTCTCCGTTCCTAAATACAAGTCTTTGTATAGATTCCACCATGGACTACATATGGAGCAAAATGAGTGAATCTACACTCTAAAATGTATCTGGATACATCTGTATGTGATCCATAGTGGAAATCTCTACCAAGACTTATATTTTGGAACAAAGGGAGTATGCTAGTAGTACAGTATGTTCCTTGTACTGAAGATCAGCAGGGACATTTGCAGTGTAGAGGTCTATACGGTCGGTTGTGATGGACACTTTGAGCCTCTTTGATTCGAAGGATCTTGTAAACATAGGAAAAGGATTTGTAGTGGCCTGCCCACTTGAATCCTTTAAGAATAGCAAGGAAATGCGCGGAGCTGTGTCGCCTTTGAGAGTTACACTGATATTAACAGTACCGCACCTTCACTTGAGAAGAGTTGGTATCCAAAGCCTTTCTAGCCGTACCAGCAATACTAGCACATATATTCCAGCAAGTTCCACTTTGCTCATTTTACTCTGATGCTTAAGGTTTTCCTGTTATATCTACACTATGATCTATGTAGCTGCTTTGTGTCGCACTAGCAGCAGTCCACTCTTGAAGCTAAACACTGCAATGACTTACAAAATTGGCACCAAGGCATTGAGTGCCATTCTGGATGCAATGAAACTCATACGCTCCCCACCTGTTGACTCTTGTTCAGAATATGATCCTAATGACTATTCTAACCTCGAGGAGTCAAAGGCAGATGGCCTGTCTTATTCACCCATCAAAGTGCATGTTCTAATTTGGCAATGTTTTATTGATTGCGGGTATCTTGCATATGTTGTCTTGCATTTCTTCTACTTTGTTGCACTGCCATCTGCTTAGTTTACTCATCATATATGTTGAGATGCCATGCCCATCCATTATCAATACATATTCCACCTGTCATCATACCATGTTTTTCCACTCAAATGTTATTCATGTGCATCAGACATCAAAAAGGAAGAAGGTGATTGCCGAACCTGAAGGAGCACCAGCAAAGTCCTTGAGAACCGTGGTGATGCCCGAGAAATCAGACAACACCCCACTTATATTGGTTGTACAACCAGTGACACAAAACGTAGGACCGACTCCAGCAGAGTGTACCCATACTGCACTGGCACACCACTAGCCCCACCACACAGGGCCTGCACTCCAGCAAAAGGTATACCGATTTCATTTGCCATAGCACGAGGTGTACCATAGAAAAATCGCACTCCAGCAAAAAGTACAGCAAGTCCACCGGTCGAAGACCTATCCCAACTACAGAGACGGCCAATTCCTGTAGAATGGAACCCCATTCCATTTATTCCTAGTTTAAAAGAAAATGCTTTCAATGTTGTTAGGGACTACGTGCATATATGTCCATGATGGGAAGATTAGTGTGAAGACAAACACCATTTTCACATCTTCCTGTCCAACTTACGTGTAAGTGCTATTATTCATGGTTATTATTTTCCTATTTTCTGCTGATTGAACACATCAATGATTTACATTACATTGTTGTAATTAAGTAGGCGAGGGTGAATCTGGATAGTCATGATGAGCAAAGCAGCAATATCGGTGTTACCTGAGGAAATCATACTTTGATGGCAAGTCTATAAACGAATTTTTGGTGAAGTCTCCTATGCTAAATTTAGAAGACATTGAATGGAAAAACCTTGTTATGCACTGGTCTCGTTCCCAGGATGAGGTATTGTCTATGAAATCACATGACAATTTGAACTTCTACTTTTCCGCATGTGCCTTACGGATCTTTTTTGCAGGAAATATGCTCGAAGAAGAATTCCGGTTTGAAAAGAACGAAATGATATCGCAAATATGATGCCCGCTGCTTCGCCCTTGTTAGTACCTGTTGTCCTGTATCATTGTACTTGCATACATACCTGGTTCATTATGTGACAGCACTATGCATGATAGCTTGCTTATCAATTGTTCGCTACAAATTATCTGATCTGTATGAATGGTTACATTAGTGTAGAATATATCGAATGCCAATGTTTTTAGCCCTGCATTGTTCTTGTAAGTACATGATGTCCTTTATTAGTGTACTTATAATGATAGGTAGTTGTTCATGTACCATCACTCTGCAGCTTATTTTCCTTTGCCCTCCATTTTCTATACATCAGATCTATATTTACTCTTACCATAAGGTTGGTACTGAAGAAGTTTAGCTGTGCATTGCTCTTGGCTGTACCTTTTGCCTGTATCGCGGCACTTACATTTATAGATACTTGGTTATGTAGCATCACTCTTCATCTTATCTTAAATATTCTCCATTTTTTCGTATATTATCACATCTATATTTACTCTTAGCAAAATGTCGAATAAAGGCAATGCTTATGAAGAAGATTCTGTGGTAAACTTCTTGAATTACACCCCCCCATCAGCATGGACAAGGCCTTTATAGAGCCTGTCTTCACCAATAATGTAAGTTTGTCCATCTCAAGCCTTCAAACTTTGTTGTATATATTTGGTTAGGCATGATTGCAACAGCTGTTTATTTTTGGTGTTTGCATCAAATTGCATGTTTAAAGTTTATTATATAGTTCATAAACAAAAGTTTGTCCTTTCTCAATTTAAGTTTTCAATTGTACAACCAAGTTCCTTCTTCATACCATGTAAATTAAACTATACAGAGCAAGTGATCTTCTTTTGCACTGCATGTATGCTTCTGTTCTTCATCCGTAATCCAGTGGTGTGGTGAACCTACCCACTCCAGCACAATGTAATATTCTGCAATTTCTTAACTATGAACAATGTCATATCATTCTACTACTCCCTCCGTCCGAAAATACTTGTCATTAAAATGGATGTATCTAGATGAATTTTAATTCTAGACACATCCATTTTCATGACAAGTAATTCCGGACGGAGGGAGTATTATTTAAACTGTCTCTTTATTTGCCAATCTGAAATGGGATAAATTGACAGCACACTAACCATTAATACTTATGAGTTCTTGATCTATAATCCAGTGGTGTCGTGAAGCTGCCAACTCCTTAACAATGTCATTTCCTGCCATGTCTTGACCTAAACAATACCATATTGTGTTAATGCAATTTTAAACCGTGTCACTTTATTCATCAGTAAGAAATGTGATGAAATGTCAGCACTGATACTTTTATGTGCAAAACCTGTCATCTATCTGCTTGTTTATCTTTCAGAGTGAGGAAGATATAAGTGTTGAACAAGCGCAGTCTCATCATCTTGCTCAGCTGCTTGCGCTGCAGCTCCCTAGCAGGGATGACCTTCCTTGAACTCTATTGAAGTGCTATCGGTTTTGTATATTATATTGTCGGCGTGTTTATTTGCACTGGTGGCGATCTTTGATGCCCAGTGTATGTAATCTGCTGTCTGCTTGTGCTTTATTATCATAGTGGCAAACTTTGATGCCCAGTGGATGTAATATGCTGTAATTTCTTTATTGTATAGTCTAGGTTTTTTCTTATTCACGATGTTGCAGTTATTTTACTGTATATATATCCTGGCTTCGCAGTAAACCAGCCAAACCATAAAATTACGGTACATAATCGGGCCGTCATGCAATCACGATGTAGGTTGGGCCTGAAACGTGCCGAACAGCTAACGGGCCGGCAGCAGCCCGAAATGAACCCCGGCCCATGATTATGCGAATCAAATCACGGGCTTTTAACAAGCCAAAATTGTCGCGCTCCTTGTTTGGCCCAATCAGATATCGGCTGCGAGCAGGCCGAATGCAAATCGGGTCGTAGTTAGGCCCAACTATATGACGGGCATTTAACAGGCCAAAATTAATATAGGGCCGAAATGTTGAATGGGCCCTTAAGAGGCCAAAATTAATATCAGGCCGAATTACTAAGTGGGCCTTTAGCAAGTGGGCCCAAAAGCATAGTGTCCAGTTGACGGCCTAATCTGATATTGTCCATAATTGAGCCCAAAGCCTCTTAAAGGGATGGACATGATCTGGGCCGTAATTTGGCCCAGAGCGTGGTAGGCTTTTAACGGGCCGGATCTCATATGGGCCACTATTAGGCCCGGAACGTGGCAGACCATTAATGGGCCGGCCTACTAGGGTCCTCAAAATCTTGTGGGCCTACAGCTTGGCCGGCCCATTAATGTCGTTGAAATCTCGTGGGCCTTTAGCTGGCCCGGCCCATTATGATCTGCAAGAATCTTGTGGGCCTTTACCTGGGCCGGCCCATTATGGCACATAAAATCTTGTGGGCCTTTACCTGGGCCGGCCCATTATGGCCCTCAAAATCTTGTGGGCCTTTAGCAGGGCCAGCCCATTATGGTCCGCAAAATCTCGTGGGCCTTTAGCTGGGCCGGCCCATTATGGTCCGCAAAATCTTGTGTGCTATTAGTTGGGCCGACCCATTTAAACATGATGGGCCGGTCCATGTGTCAACATATCATAGGCGCGTCTCGCCCATTGGATGAGTGACACATGTGCCAGCGCGGACCTGACACGTGTCTCCTCCAGCCAATGATGATTTTACACGTGGAAAATCCCCATTGGTCGGGGCTGTTAACGGGTTATCGGATCCAAAACCCGACCCGATAGTTTAACGACGTTCCGTTACGGTGGATGCCACGTGTTGGTAACCCTTGACGAAAGCACTTCTGTGACGCGCGATTTATCGTCATGGAAGTGGACACTTTCGTGATGATAATTTTGGTAATGTCATGGAACACTTCTAAGACAACACAGGTGTGACTATCTTGATTCTGTCATAAATTCGTCATGGATGTACATGCATGACAAAAAACGCGACCTACTGTGACAAACACGTATCATCACGGAAGTGTATTTTTTTGTAGTGTGGACTCATATGGAATAACTTTGGGGTTTATGGATTTTGGATGCACAAGCAGTATTCCGCTTAGTACAGGATGAAGGCTAGCAAAAGACTGGGAAGCGACCATTTGAGAGAGCGACAACAGTCATGAACATGCATTAAAATTAATCGACACTGAGTGCAAGCATGAGTAGGATATAATCTACCATGAACATAAATATCATGAAGGCTATGTTGATTTGTTTCAACTACATGCGTGAACATGTGCCAAGTCGAGTCACTCAATTCATTAAAAGGAGGATACCATCCCATCATACCACATCATAATCATTTTAATAGCATGTTGGCACGTAAGGTAAACCATTATAACTCATAGCTAATCAAGCATGGCACAAGAAACTATAATCTCTAAATGTCATTGCAAATATGTTTTCTTCATAATAAGTTGAATCAGGAACGATGAACTCATCATATTTACAAAAACAAGAGAGGTCGAGTTCATACCAGCTTTTCTCATCTCAATCAGTCCATCATATATCGTCATTATTGCCTTTCACTTGCACGACCGAAAGATGTGTATAATAATAATAGTGCACGTGCATTGTACTAAGCTGGAATCTGCAAGCATTGAACTCAAGAGAGAATACAAGTAATATGGGCTCTAAGTTAAATAAGCAATCATGCATATGAGAGCCACTAAACATTTTCAATATGGTCTTCTACTCTCAACCCCCAAAGGAAAGAAAATAAAACTATTTACACGGGAAAGCTCCCAACAAGTAAAAGAAGAACGAGAAATCTTTTTGGGTTTTCATTTGAGTTCTACTACAAGCATGGAAATTAAACTAACTATTTTTTTGGGTTTTCTTAAGGTTTATCAAACACACAAGTAGAAAGCGAGAAAAAAGAAAACTAAACTAGCATGGATAACAAAATGAAATATTATGAGCACCGATAGCTAGAAAGGTGTGTGAACATGAATGTAAAGTCGGTGAGAAATACATACTCCCCCAAGCTTAGGCTTTTGGCCTAAGTTGGTTTACTGCCAAGGACCGCGCTACTCTCCAAGTGTATTGAGAGGTGTAATCAGGATACCACTGGCTGGCCATCTCCTCCGGATCCCACTGGTAAGATGATGCACGATAAGGGTCCAGTGAAGTTTCCGGCTCAGGGTCAGGCTCTAGAGTGGATGCTTGGCCTCGATGAGTGTACACCGCTTCCTACGTGACAAGATAATTAACTGCAGTCAAATCAAACAACAGAGGCGCAGGCAGAATAATAGTGTCATTGTGTTTCTTATTAAATCTCAGGTTATACAGAAGCATCTTATCTTCATTGTCAACAATAAACTCATGCGCTACCATGATCCTGTAATCTAAAATGTAAGGAGGCAATATTGTCTCCTCTTTCTCATGGTGCCTAATAGGTATCTCAAAATATTTAGCAAGACATGCAGCATAGGTACCTCCAAAGATGGGGCCTTTTGTACGATTCAGGCTTAGACGTTTAGCAATAATAGCACCCATACTAAAACTATCATCACCAAACAAGGCATGGAGAAGAATAATAATATCAGGAACATAGAAGTTTCCACTATTGCCAGGACCAATTAAGCATCGACTAGCAAATATGGCAAAGTAGCGTAAAATAGGAAAGTGCATGCTAGAGATTCTCGCATCGGAACCCTTCTTTGGATCCCTACAATAATGGTTTTAACACAGCCATCCACATCTTTATGATGTGGTTCACCTAATTTACCCTCAAAGGGTATTCTACATACCGAGCAAAATTTGCGTAAAGACATTTCGTTGAATTCATCATATAAATGGAACAACAATGAAGGAGGTGATTTCTTAGTATAGTAATAAATGTTTTGCACGAAAGTATTGGTGAGTAAAAGATATTGATCAATCCTGTCATGGGGGAAGTCGATGAGGCCTGCATTTTCAATCAAAGAATAAAAGTCTTCATAAATCCTGGCTTCTCCCAAAAAATCATCACAGGGCCATTCACATGGCCGTACTTCCGCTATGCGAGGAAGATTATACTTGGCCTTTTCCTTCTCTTTAGCTTGTTTTTCCTGGGAGCCTTGGCTAGAAGAGCCCCTCAAAATTCTCCTTAACATTTTCTGAAAATTTCTGAAATTTTAGTAACTTCAAAATAAAAGTGAACAAAACTAAATAAGATTGGTAGCAACTACTCCTACAAGTGCCTAGAGCCTATATCATGCATTGGAATTACTTGGGACCTCATAAATTTGACATGCAAGCTCAAGAACAGGGTCACCTATGCAGCAAAAATTTGCAATGAATAAAGCACTAGAACAAAAACTAATTGGACCAATGGAGGAGTCACATACCAAGCAACAATCTCCCAAAGCAGTTTTGTGAATGGAGCTTTGAGCAAGGAGATCGAAAATCGCAGCAAAATGAGCTAGAACTCGTGCTTGAGCTGGATGGGGATTTTTTGGGAAGATGGAGTGTGTGGGTGCACGAATAAGTCGAGAGGGGCCACCGTGGGCCCACGAGACAGGGGCGCGCCACGGGTGTGGGCGCGCCCTCCACCATCGTGGCCAGGTGCTTGCCGCTCCTGCAGTGTTTTAGTGCCTAAAATCCTCAAATATTCCATAAAAAATCATACTAAATTTGCAGGGCAATTGGAGCACTTTTATTTTTGGGATATTTTTTTAATTGCATAGATAATTCAGAAAACAGACAGAAAATACTATTTTTGCTTTATTTATTTTAAATAACAGAAAGTAAAAAGAGGGTACAGAAGGTTGTGCCTTCTAGTTTCATCCATCTCATGATCAGCAAAATGAATCCACTAACAAGGTTGATCAAGTCTTGTTAACAAGCTCATTCCGAATAACATGGAACCAGAGAAATTTCGAATAACACTAGGTTACCTCAATGGGGATATGAACATCCCCAACAATAAGAATATCTGACTTTTTCTTGAAAGTAGGAAGAGGAAATTCAAAACCTCCAATAATGATAGTTGGAACTTCTCCAATAGAATTGATGCTATGAACTTGAGGTTGTTTCCTCGGAAAGTGTACCGTATGCTCATTACCATTAACATGAAAAGTGACATTGCCTTTGTTGCAATCAATAACAGCCCCTGCAGTATTCAAAAAGGGTCTACCAAGGATAATTGACATACTATCGTCCTCGGGAATATCAAGAATAACAAAGTCCGTTAAGATAGTGACATTTGCAACCACAATAGGCACATCCTCACAAATGCCGACAGGTATAGCAGTTGATTTATCAGCCATTTGTGAAGATATTTTAGTAGGTGTCAACTTATTCAATTCAAGTCTACGATATAAAGAGAGAGGCATTATACTAACACCGGCTCCAAGATCACATAAAGCAGTTTTAACATAATTTCTTTTAATGGAGCATGGTATGGTTGGTACCCGGGGTCTCTAAGTTTCTTTGGTATTCCACCCTTAAAAGTGTAATTAGCAAGCATGGTGGAAATTTTAGCTTCCGGTATCTTTATTTTATTTGTAATGATATCCTTCATATACTTAGCATACAGATTTACTTTAAGCATATCAGTTAAGCTCATACGTAAGAAGATAGGTCTAATCATTTCAGCAAACGCTCAAAATCCTCATCTTCCTTTGTCTTGGATGGTTTAGGAGGAAAGGGCACGGGTTTCTGAACCCATGGTTATCTTTCTTTACCATGCTTCCTAGCAACAAAGTCTCTTTTATCATAACGTTGATTCTTTAATTGTGGGTTATCAAGATCAACAACAGGTTCAACCTCTACTTCATTATTATTGCTAGGTTGAGCATCAACATGAACGTTATCATTAACATTATCACTAGGTTCACCTGATTGTGTTTCAGCATCAGAAATAGAATTATCATTGGGATTCTCAGGTGTGTTTACAACAGGTTCACTAGAAGCATGCAAAGACCTATCGTCTTTCTTTTTCTTCTTTTTAGATGAACTAGGTGCCTCTAAATTATTTCTCTGAGAATCCTGCTCGATTCTCTTAGGGTGGTCTTCAGGATACAAAGGTTCCTGAGTCATTCTACCGGTTCTAGTAGCCACTCTAACAACAAAGTCGTGTTTATTATTTAATTCATCAAGCAAATCACTTTGAGCTTTAAGTACTTGCTTAGCTTGAGTGGTAACCATAGAAGCATATTTGCTAATGAGTTTAAGTTCACCTTTAACTCTATCCATATAATCACTCAAGCGTCCTATTTTGAAAGCATTATTCTTTAATTCTCTACCAACATAAGCATTAAAACTTTCTTGCCTAGCCATAAAGTCATCAATTTCATCTAAGCATGGGCTATGAAATTTAGTAGACGGGATTTCAACTTTATCATATCTATAGAGAGAATTTACCTTTACTACCTGTGTCGGGTTATCAAGACAATGTGTTTCTTCAATAGGCGGTACATTAAGACCATGTATTTCTTCAATAGGTGGTAAATTCTTAACATCTTCAGCTTTAATGCCTTTTTCTTTCATTGATTTCTTTGCCTCTTGCATATCTTCAAGACTGAGAAATAGAACACCTCTCTTCTTAGGAGTGGGTTCAGGAATTGGCTCAGGAAGAGTCAAATTATTTTCATTAGTCAACATATTATTCAATAATAATTCAGCTTGGTTGACTGTTCTTTCCTTGAAAACACAACCAGCAAAACTATCCAAGTAGTCCTTGGAAGCATCGATTAGTCCATTATAAAAGATATCAAGTATTTCATTTTTCTTCAGAGGATGATCAGGCAAAGCATTATGTAATCGGAGAAACTTCCCCCAAGCTTGTGGGAGATCTCTTCTTTGATTTGCACAAAATTATATATTTCCCGCAAGGCAGCATGTTTCTTATGAGCTGCGAAATATTTAGCAGAGAAGTAATAAATCATATCCTGGGGACTACGCACACAACCAGAATCAAGAGAATTAAACAAAGTCTTAGCATCACTCTTTAATGAGAACGGAAATATCTTAAGGATATAATAATAGCAAGACTTCTCATCATTAGTAGACAGGGTGGCTATATCATTTAACTTGGTAAGATGTGCCATAACAGTTTTAGATTCAAGGCCATAAAAAGGATCAGATTCAACTAAAGTAATTATTTTAGGATCAACAGAGAATTCATAATCCTTATCAGTAACACAGATAGGTGAAGTAGCAAAAGCAGGGTCAGGTTTCATTCTAGCATTAAGAGATTGCTGCTTCCATTTAGCTAATAACTTTTTAAGATCATATCTATCTTTGCAAGCAAAAATAGCTTTAGCAGCTTCCTCATTCATAACATAACCCTCAGGAACAACATGTAATTCATAATGAGAGGGAGAACTTTCATCATCACTATCATCAATAATAGCATCTTCAATAATTTCATTCTCTCTAACCCTAGCAAGTTGTTCATCAAGAAATTCACCTAATGGCACAGTAGTATCACACACAGAAGTAGTTTCATCATAAGTATCATGCATAGCAAAAGTGGCATCATCAATAACATGCAACATATCAGAATTCATTGCAGTAGCAGGTTTAGGTGTCGCAAGCTTACTAATAACAGAAGGAGAATCTAGTGCAGAGCTAGATGGCAGTTCCTTACCTCCCCTCGTAGTTGAGGGAAAAATCTTAGTTCTTTCGTTTTTCAAGTTCCTCATAGTGATCAACAGATATAAATCCCAAGTGACTCAAAGAATAGAGCTATGCTCCCCGGCAACGGTGCCAGAAATTAGTCTTGATACCCCACAAGTGTAGGGGATCGCAATAGCTTTCGAGGGTAGAGTATTCAACCCAAATTTATTGATTCGACACAAGGGGAGCCAAAGAATATTCTTAATTATTAGCAGTTGAGTTGCCAATTCAACCACACCTGGATAACTTAGTATCTGCAGCAAAGTATTCAGTAGCAAAGTAGTATGATAGAAATGGTAACAGTGGCAAAAGTAAAGATAATAGTTTTGTAGTAATTGTAACAGTAGCAACGGAAAAGTAAATAAGCGAAGCACAATATGTGAAAAGCTCGTAGGCATTGGATCAGTGACGGATAATTATGTCGGATGTGATTCCTCATGCAATATCTATAACATACGGTGACACAGAACTAGCTCCAGTTCATCAATGTAATGTAGGCATGTATTCCGAATATAGTCATACATGCTTATGGAAAAGAACTTGCATGACATCTTTTGTCCTACCCTCCCGTGGCAGCGGGGTCCTAGTGGAAACTAGCACTACTTGAATCAGCTTATTTGTCGTCTTCCAGTTCTTTGCCGTCAGCTGACGGACGGCAAAGAGGCACTTTGCCGTCTGCTTGCAAAAAACAGACGGCAAAGAACTGACAGACGGCAAAGATGCCAGTTGCCATCAGCCAATTATTTGCCATCTGCCAGCAGATGGCAAAGAATCTTTACCATGTGCTAGCGGATGGCAAAGAGGTGGGGCTATCTCTTTTTTTTGCGGGTACAATGAAAATCGTTGACCCCCACCTCCGCACGGCCCCCACCTCCTCTCTCTCTCTCCCCTCTCTCTCTCCCGCTCGTCTCTCCATCTCCCTCGCTCGAGCACCTACGGTGGCCAATTT